>JABFPM010002146.1:0-17578 GCA_022817325.1 Idris sp. 1 HC-2018 | reverse complement strand
CGAGATAATCGCGTTTAAAGTTTGGCAACATTTTTTCAGTATCTTTTGCGTTTTTTCTTATCTAATCACTATGTACAAACATAATATTTCAATCTGCGATGCCCGGGTCATAACTAGTACCTTATTTCGCCGCTAGATTTTCCAGAAGCTGATTTAACCCTTCAACGTTTATTTAATTTACCATGCAAATATAACTCATACCCAAGCACAACAGAATAGACACTGCGCTCTACTAAACAAATTATTACAAAATATTATTTATAATGCGTATATCGAAATTTGACTTTAACTATATTATAGTAGAAGGTTCAAAGTATCCAAAATTGTAATAAAAAATCGTCTTTTTTCGATTTTTCCGCATTTTTTGGTCACACCTCCCCTTAAAGTGAATTTTTTATTACAATCACAAAATGTTCGTAGCACACTAAAATTCAAAATAATTAACTTAGAAGAATGAGCTATTAACGTCATATGGGAAGTACTAGAAAATATATAATTGGAACATAATTTGAAGATGAACAATGAATAAACTGTTGTTTGGAACAAAATCGTTTTGAAGATGTGATTTGCAGGAAAATATGTGTACCCTCAAATATTAATGTTTAAATAAATTTTAAAAAAAAGATAGTAAAATTTATGGTTTAAGATTCGAAATTTAGATATTTTTAAAATCATAATAGTAATTTATTTGACAAACAGGAACAGTTGGTGCACTCGCTTCGCTTGTTGAGTCACACATTCGCGGATGATCACCAACTTTTTCTATGTGTCAAGTACAATACTTATCCTTATACACGTGATAAAAAAGTGGCTTTTTCCCACTGTTTTTTGATGGAATAATTTGACATTATTATGGTTAAATATTATTTTTCCTTTTTTTCATCATAAACAGCACTGGGAGAAGTAGATTGTCAAAATAACACTTTTAACTGTTACTAATACAGCGTGGACCGTAAGTTTCTACGACCCATGGACGGTAAAACAAACACAGAACAATTTCAATGTTAACATATGTAAATAAATCAATTTAGTAAAAAAATATATAAATATTTTTTAATTTGAATAGTTAAACGTAATATAAATTAAATATTATTATTGAATCAATCGTTTTCTGGTTTCGAATTTTTTTGTTATATGATATTTACTTATTTACTACCATGTAAGAATACTCTGACAATCTTAAGATAGTATAAAATTGCAGTGCGCGCTATATTATTAACAGTCAAGATTGTTACTTTGACAGCCTACTTCATCCAGTAAATAGGAAAAGAAGTCACTTTTACAGTACATGTAAGAAAATTGTATTAAAATATTCAATTAAATAAGGAGTTTTTGTTATTTTGTACTATTTTATATAAATCATTTGGAAATATTTTTTATATACTTATTAAATTTTATTAATAAATTTAAAAAGTTCACATTACTGTCTGAGAACGAACACACTATTTAGTAGGGAAAAAATTCAGCGAATAATGTGGGGTCCCTCTCAAATGGAAGCCCGGAGCAACCTGCTTCATTTGCCCCTCCCTTAGTGCAGTTCTGGTTTTGAGGGTAGTAGTTTGAAGGCATAACCAGTAGGCCAGAGTGGTCATTATGAATTTCATTGTTCATTATGGGCTATTTTTAAGGATATAAAAAAAACCGATTTTTCAATTTTTTAATATTTTAATGTTTTTTAGGTAAAAATGAGTGACATAAATATCATGCTTAGATATTTTCTTTTTAGCTGTAAAAAAAATGAAAAACAATTCTGGTTGAGGGGATACCTATTGGACCATTTGTGTCTGGTTTTTGGGTCTTCAAAATACGCAAAAATATTGGTGCCCTTAGAAATGTTAAGGGTGACATCTTTAAATATGCTAACAAAAGTAATTTTATGTACAATTTCAAAAAAATCGAAAGTTTTTGAACTCAACAAGGCACACTTTCAAAAGTTTTTTTTCCTTGTTCCTTGGTTTCTCAAATACATAAAAAAATTTGGGCCTTATGAAAATTTAAAGGGTGACACCTAATTAATATATATAAAAATACTGCTGAAAAAAGATTATACTAATTAACCATTTTAAAGGTGTCACCTTTTAAATTTTCATTGGGCCCAAATTTTGTATGCATTTGAGAAGCCAAGGAACATAGAAAAAATACTTTTGAATGTGTGCCTTAAGTTCCAAAACTATCGATTTTTTTGCAGCTAAAAAAAATACTTGTAGAATTACTCATATATTAATCATTTTTCATGAAAATTCATCACTTAATGGAAATTGTTTATACAACTCGGTTTGGTGTGATACAAGCCCCTCATGACGTAATACAACAATTCAAAAATAAATCTTATTTAATCCATTTTATAGCCAATTTTAAGTAACAAAAAAATAATAATAATAACCATAAAATGAAATTGGAGTACTATATCCGAATTTCAGCTTATTCAATTAAGTTGTAAGAAAGTTATAGATGGGCACTCGCAAAAATAGGGATCACGACACATGACTATCCAATTCAAGGAGGGTGTTTTTCTCCTTGAAAAATTAGATTTCAAAGGATGGCTGGCAAAAAAAATTGTTTTTGATACATTCGAATAATAAATAAGCAAAAAACTCAATATAAAAATGCATCGTTAAATTATATGAAGCATATATGAGATCAAATGAATTTATTGTTTTCAGATAAATTAAGTTTCATTCTTAAATATTTTATTTAATTTTAATGTTTCTCAGTTAGGGACTACAAAATAAAAATATTTTATAAGTTTCAGCTTGATCGATTATTAACACTTTCGTAGGTTTATTTGTAAGTGATAATATAATTTTAAAAAATTTAATCGCAAAAAAAAAAAACTTTTGTCTAGAAATGCAAAAAGACGCCAAAATAAAGCCTCCGTACTTTTAGGAAAACTTAATAATAACTTTTTTAAATCAAATTTTTTATTTAAAAAAACACTTTAAATTTAATAATAATACAAAAAAATAAAAATAATGGTTTTAAACTCTTTTAACTCTTTTCTTACTTGTATGAAAAGAGTTAAAAATACGATTTATACTGAAATTTGAATTTTCAATATCGAAAAATTTATTTTCTCCGCTCTTCTAATGTTAAAATAAAATTAGTCGAATACAATTTCACAATTATGATTGTCAATCTAACAATAACAACTTACTTTAAACTTCATAACCATCTTGTGTAAAATCTTCCATTACGCTTTCGTTACTATATTTTCAAAAAAAGGATTAATAATCTTTAAACTTATCACGAATAAATTGAATGAAAAAAATTATTTTTTTATTATTTTGCTATTTAACTAAAGCATATCGATTAAATTTGTTAACAAATAGACAGAATGATAAAAAAAACATAATAACTTATAAAATTAAGATTTTTAGTAGTAAATCGAAGGATATGTTCATTTTTATGTTTTTATTAACATAAAATAATTTGTCTTATAAAATAATAACTTGTAATACAAACAAATGTATACACTTTGCGAATATGTAATAAATTATGTTATTTTAGTAGTATTATAAGTCAAAAGTCATCACATGAACAAAATCAAAAGTACGAAGTCATCAAATCAACTGTTTGACTAAATTATTTTTTAAATAATTAATAAATCATTTTTATCGATATTTTGTAAAATTTGATGATTTAGACAAAAACTAAGTGGCTTGCTGTAGGCGTCCGTCTTTTAACTTAGTTTAATTTAATGATTATAAATCATTTATACCGACATTTATTTATTGCCGTTAATTAACTGTACCATAATTTTTAATTTTCTTGTTAAAACTTGAGAACAATTTTAATGGTATAATAAGAAAAATTCAAATACGAAAAAAATTGGCTGACAAATGCCTCTAACTCGGCGTCCAAAGATCCATAAAAGCAATCGCAAAGCCATGGAATTCAAATAAAACGTGAACAAATTGCGGCATCTACAATAGACGTTCGATGCACCACTTGCTAAGGAAACAATAGCATTTTTATCGATTTTCAATTGTGTTTTCTGTCTTGCATTTTCAGCAGGGTTAACGTGTCGATTACTAAGCCAACTACTTTGGGTTTTAATATCGACGAGACAGAAAACGTTGGCATTTCGATGACACTCTTCGGTGGTACTTTTGTGTTTTTCGTGTGAAATAAGGTACATCTGTGCCTGTATTAGTGTGATTGATGCGCGCGCAGAGGTGGTCCAGATCCAGATTTCGTTTACCTCCATTTTGCATTATATTTTCTCTTTCTCATACAACCTTACCTCTTTTTCATTTTCCCTCTGTCCTGCTCGTTCGCCTTTGACATCGCTATCTGTGTGCTTCTCTTACACCATCGAATCTCAAACATGCGCGGTGGCGTTTACGATAGACGAGAATTTTCAGACCAAGTATCGCGTTATGTATGTTAGTTATGGGTGCAGTGCGTGCCAGAACAGTGGTTATATTCCTGTACACGAAACCGGTATGTATTTGAGTGCACGAGGTAAAGCTTGCTGTTTGTTTATTGATATCCAAAATTCATTAAAATAATCACAATTTGTGAATTTGAAAATTAACTCGTTTCTATCTACCGCCTATTCGGAGCATCGATACGTTACATGACCGAAACTGTTTACTCACTGTAGACGTGACAACATTTTCAGTCAATATTTGGACTGCTTTTATTCTAATAAATATTATTTGTTTAATTTCAAGTGCCAAGTAAGCTTGTTTTAGAGTGCAAAGATTAAAACTATTCATACGCTTTGTTAGAAAGATAAACATTTTTTTTGCATTTTTTTATTTTTTACTTTATTCATTCAATTTTTTTAAATTACGGTTTTAGAGTTTAGCACTTTTTATAATTTTGTTATAAAATTAATTTCATATGCTTAATATGCATATTCACTTTGAGAAAATTAATTTTGAAAATTTCGTCAAGTAGTATAACATTAAATTTGATCGGGCATTGATATTATTGCTTTAATACAATTGATGATTTGGAGTCTTATTTTTATTTTTTTGTATTAAAAGTAATGAATATTATGGAACTATTCGCATATAAAATTTAATCTCGACAAAAAATTCGGATTCTGCAAAAATACAATTTCAATATTTTGGTATGACACATGTCACAAGCTAGAATAGTATGTTTACAGTTAACTTGTAGAAAAGCTTCTATAAAATACGTAAAATGATATCGCGTAGAAACTGCCACGGTGTGAAGATATTTCACAAATGTTGTTTGTATGCACACCATTGCAATTGGTACATAATAGCCTGGTGCACATGAGTATTTCACACAAAAGAAAATGAGATGCTCGTGAGATTGATATTTTGTTAAGGTATTAAAGAGCATGTCTAGTCGATTTATTACATATAACGCTATATTTGTTTATTTACTCTTTGAAATTCATTAGTTTCTGAATGGAAAATTGTGATATACAATTTTGTTGGCCAAAAGATAAATGCCTCGTTAAAACTCAGTGAGTTCACGAAAAGTTCAATAATGTATCATCAATATAAAAATCTTATTAATTAGAAGAGCTTCGATGCAGCTTCCTGTTTACAGCTTCGGGCAAATTTTCAATGAGAAAAACCTTAATACCAAGCTTTATTCTCATTTTACGCTTTTTACCAATCGTCAAGGTTTTTTAGATAAATTTATTTTTGTAACGATAAAATTTAATAATGATCAACGTATATTGAAATTCAATCAATGATAGTTATGAAACAAAACTTTTGTTTATAAAAATAGTTCCAACTCAACATGAAATATAATGTGATTTAAAGACTAAAGTTTTGGGATCATTATTAAAAATTAAGACTAAATTCAAATTTCAAACATTTATCAATATAAATAGTGAATGTAAACATTATTTTTTTGTGAATTTCAAGCATTTTAAAACTTTGTATTTTGACAATTACACTGAAAAACCGTATTAGTACGAATTATTTGTAAGGTAATTGCACCCCAAAATATTTTAAAAATTTGAGACTTTTAATAATTATTTATTCGATGAAATGAAAGATAGATTAATTACTAACAATTTCATAGTTTTATTTTGTAGTTCTAATTTTGTAACAAATAAAACAATTTATTCATTTTTTAGTTTGATTAGTCACTTGTTTACCTGTCCCGTGAACAAATATTTACCGGTCTCATGCATGTAACATGTATGAATACAACATATATGGTCCATGTATATTTGTCATACATGGACTAACCTTATCTCATAAAATCCATACATGGAATTTTTTACATGGTTAAAACATGCATGGATAAAAAAATCTTGCATGGACCATGCACGAATATCATCATGTATGGGCCATGTAGTACTTGAATTATTTGACCGAGAATCGAACTCGAGACTCTGAGAGGTTAAGCCGGAGTTGTAACACCTGAACCACTGAGACTTATACTAGTATATGTGAAAATCTTACACAATCTAGTCATTTCCATGCATGGTCCATGTACGTTAATGCCATGCATTGATGGCATTTTCACATGGACCCTGTATGAACGGCATTTTTACATGCTCTGTAGATGTAAAAAAAAACAAGTATTGAACAAAAAAAATAACAGAAATAAAAGAACTTTATAAGATAAACAATTAAAGCAAAACTAAATATGCAAACCTAACTTTTCGATTTATTTTGATTGTCCAACTGTTTATTCTTTAACAAATTCTTTTGTTTAATAAGTTCTTTTAATTACTTATCGAGTACATATCGATCATAATTTTATAATTATTTGTAAAATTTTATTAAAATCAAAGCAAATTCAAGCCAATCAAAAATTGTGGTAATTAAAACATAAAAGAAGAAACAACAATTTCGGTTATGGGGACACCCGGTTCCTTTTCGACATATTAATAATTATAATTTTTCATTAGTATTATATACAAATCTGAATCGATAAAAATGTTTAAATTAACCATACAAAAAACCTATCAAACAGCATTTTGAACAACGATAAAAGGTTTATTAAGTCAGAAAATTTGAAAACAATTATCAAACTTTGCACAGTCACAACTTTCAGTTTCATTAAAATTGGACTTTTTTTAAAAAAAATTTGGTGAAAAATCTGATCTTTCTTGCAAATTAGTTCAGTAATCTGGAAAAATTACGAGTCGGTACATATTAATCCTCCTGACCCGACCTGAAATTTTTCTAGGCTGAAATAGCTGGCCCAAATCGCTCAAAGTAAAAAGCGGACTTGTCGGGTTAGTAGACCGAGAGGCGACGATAAAAATTCGACTCCATGAACAACACGACCATACATGGTGGAATTGACGGTTAATATGATACAAAACACGCAAATAGAGTAATGATTTGTTACATGTTTTTTTATATCTATAATAATGTAGATATACAAAAATGAAAACTCGAAGGCAACACCTATATCGTGCTATACTCACATTTTCTATTTTTAAATTATGATATGCTGTTAATTCCACTAGGTACATATTTAAGTTTGTACGTCTTATTTGATCACTATGAAAAAATAACTTTTGCTACGATGGTACTCAGTTACATGCATCACACTTCGTGTTTTTTCGGTTTATTTAATTTGACGGAGTCTGCGTTCTAGATGTGTCTTTAAGGAATTCTAAAATATCATTGTGTTTACCCGGATGTATAATATTGCTTTCATCAAAAAATAGCAGCAAAAATTATAGGCTAATTGAATTTTAAAAACTTGTTATTGACTGCTCAATATAGTCTTAAAAATCGTTTTCTTTCCGCTAGATAACTCACACATTGAAAAAACTCACAAAAAGATTATAAAAGTATAAGTTTACTTGAAGTTTCTGATTCTGTGCGATATAGTCGCCATATTGTTACAATGCTAAGAACATTATTTTAATTGCAATATTTCTTTTTATTTCTTTTCTTTGTTCTTATACTTATTGATAAGAACATTTATTTTAGAAGTTGCTATTTCATAGCAACTAATTTTTTTTATTAAACTTTTAAACATAAGTCATTATTGAAGTTTGGATTTCATTAATACTAATTCCATACTGGGTCCGGAATTTTTGAATATATTGCGTCCAGACTTTTTTGATAATACGGCTTAAGTATGGATGAAGTCTGGCGAATTATATTTGTCCAAATTTCATTGTTTTTATTTACCGATTTTATACTATATCCAGACTCATTTCTCGTTTTTAAATTAGTCTGGATGTAGTTTGGATTAGACTCCTGATCCATTCTTATTCATACCAGTTTTGCCAGACTGTATCTAGACTTATTTCAGACTTATTCCAGACTTACTCCAAACTAAATCCAGACTGTTATCCATAATACTCGATTTATGTGCTGTAAAATCACTGAAATTAATATTTTTTAACCTAAATACTTTGATAATTTGAACTTATGGACACTAAATGTGGAGTTTACTTTAATGTACATTCTAAAACAATTATGAAAAATAAAACTTTTCGGGCCTCCAGTTGAGTAAAATCACTGAACATGGGGTTTATTTTTCACTTAAATAAACTTTCTTCAATAAATTTTAATTAAACTTTCCAGGCAATTACGGTTTGAACCTCAGATTCGTCTTTGGCGACTTTGAAAACATAATAAGTTTATGAATTTTGATGGTAAAATACACTTACATTTTCTCTTGGGGACTATGAAATCGTTAAATTTAATGTATTTTTTCATTTAAACTTGGCCCTTCTGTAATTACGGTAAATTACATTGAAATAATTCAGCTCAATTTTGTTGGAATTTCATCATATTTTATTCAAGATTTTAAACGAAAGTGTCTCAAATTTTTACTTTTTTACAACTACTTTAATAGGTATTATTGTTTTAACACCATAATAAAATAAAAGATATTTGCATTGTATTATCTGGTTATATTTATTTTTGATTTTGTTCATCTTTAAATTATAAACAAAATTTTTCCCAAAATTTAAATCATTTTAATCAAAAAACTATTCAAGGTTTTACTTGTTGACAATAAAGTTTGTAAATTTACAATGATTATTATGATTTCCTTGAAACCTAAGATTTTATAATATTCGACTGCGCCTCGTTGCAAAAATAATATTTCGTCTCTATTTTAAAAAAACTCATTACGACTTTTTATTAACACTTTAAACAATTACTACTAAGTAGCTCAGAGTCATCGAATCATTCGTAAAATAATGTCGGTATTACAGTATACGATTGGGCTTTCAAAAATTGAGTGTAGATAAGATTCAGTAAAACAAAAAATTACGAAAATTCTCCAATTCTGATGAAAAATTGCTCTTTCATATAATAATAAAACTGATTTATTACTTTGAACAGTGACTATAGTTTTCTCAAACGTTATAATTTAATAAAATATTTACAAATCCTTCAGATAAACTTTTTATCGCTGGTTTTATATCATTTTCAATCATGATTTTTATTCTGTTATATATCAGATATAATGCAACATAATTTATCATACATTAGATGGATTTTTGTTACATATAATAGTAATATAAAAGCGTTATAATGTAATCAATACACAAATTATATTTTGTCACATATGTACACAGGTCTTTTTTTGCTTTCGTGTTAAATGTATATTAAATGATATTTTCTGTTTCATGCGTGTGTATGTTCATCTTGTGTATTTTTTCATTTTTTGCAGGAAACTTGTGGTTCTTCACTGCAGTTAACCCTTAAATTAGAGTTTGCGCCTAGAGGGATTCTTTCATTAAAAATAGACACTTTAGACTTAGCAAAAGCCGACAAAAGAATAACATTTAAACATTTATAATACATGTTAATATTTTTTAATTCGTTTCAATATTTTCATAGAATAAAAGAATTATAATAACATAAAATATATTTATTTCAAATTCTATTAGAGTTTTATATAAAAACATTATTTATTATTAAAATAGTAAAAGCTGAAATGCAAATACAAAATAAGTTAACAAAATGTAGTTATAAGCTTGTATTTTTATTTCATATGGACCGAAAATTGTAAAAGAAATATGCTGTGCATTATTTTTTAGCATAAAATTTATTGACAGAAGTTAAAATAAAAAAAGCTCCTGAGGTTTTAAATTTTTTTTTCAGAATTTTGTATTTCAATTTTGAATTTTGTGAAACTCTTTTGAATAAACAAACAAAATTGAGTGAACAAAATCTAATTAAAATTACGTTTTGATGAAACTAAATGCTTGAAAAATAACTCTTTTTTGAAATAAATGGTATTTTCTTTCATTTTATTGCAAAAGATAATATCTTCATCTAAATGTTTTAATTAAACATATTATATTTTTTACAATTAAATAAAACACTTTATAGTAAAATCAATGAACTTGTATGAACACTTTCAATTGATTCGAACAAAATTAACACCTACGTTTTTTCATCACGCAAAGAATTAAAGGTATTAAAGTCTGAATTCACTCAGCATACAAATTCTGTTGGGTGCAAAAAATGTTGCATTTGAATAAGTTTTCTCATTTATTGCATTCAATGATTTTCAACACGTGAAGCTATTTTCAACTTAACATTTTCACGCTGAAACACAACATACATCTATAAGCTTCCATTAAGTTTGTTACCTTACGATGGAATCACGTTTTTTCGTTGATGCACATAAAATATTAATTTGAAACGAAAATCATTTATATGGGTGTTTTCAGTAAACATTTATTTTAAAGTTAAACTTACGTATAATTAGCGTGATTTATTTAACCGGCTCGAAACAATTGAAAAGATAAGCTAAAATATAATCTAAAAAATTATTATCTTTTGGCCACAGAATGTTATACTTATGACACATACTTGGGTGAAATATATTATTATGTTTTTTCTGAATGTACAACATTTACACATTATATAAATAAGCTAAAACGCATGTTTTGTTAACTAAACGTTATACTTTTGTCTTCAGTATTGATGAAAATGTGAGAGATTGTAGAAAGCTGAATGCAGAAAATGAGTGAATTTGCTAAAGTGGAGTATAACAGCACGCGTGAGCGGTCGCGATCCTATAAGACGACTGCGGTTCTCAATCTCGGGTCATGACCCAAATTAAGGGCGTGACCTATCTACGAATAGTCACTTAAACGTACTTTTTAAAAATAAAGTTGCTGATTATTTGATAGAATATAATGTAATATTTTACTGCCACTTTAAATAAGAAAAGGGGATAACTTACAAAAAGTGGAAAATTGATTTTCTTTGATAATTGGCTTCAATTTTCTATAAGTTAATTAATCTTAATAAATAAATGTTAAGTTTTATGAATTATTCGTTAAATTGAAAAATTTATTTCTATATTTCTACGTAAAAGAAATGTTTTCATAAGTATAAAAGCAGTAAATTTCTTAAGAGTATTATTTTATAAAAATATTAATATTTACCAAAAACGTAAACAGTGACAGACAGCGCTAAATATTATTTTGATTTTACAGTGAAAACAGTTGTTGCAATTACTCCATATTTGCTTACAACAACGGTATAGATATTTAATCATAGTAGCTATTTTTTATTTATTGACATTATAATGGTAATGTCCATTTACAATTTGATTTTATATCATACATGTATGTTTTAAAAATTATAAGTATGATAAAGTTTATATACGTAACATAAACAATTTAAGAGAATTTCTGTAATAAAAATAAATTTTTATGCTTTGAAAAGCACTTATTTTCTAATGGGTAAAGAGTGTAGGAGATTGATGAATGATAGTATGTGATGGGTATTTTCTTAAATCGCTATATAAGCTACTATTTTACGTAACTAAAAATAGACATGAATTGCAACAAAGTTATCCGAACTCAAATAAATCAAATAAAAAATATTGAAAAAAATATTTACAAAGAAACTTATAGCATTTTATGCTGATTTTTTTTTGTTGCAAAAATTAAATTCTAAAAAGTCTAAATGTCAAGTTTTGCTTCATCTTTGTTACATCAATTTTTCAGGTTATTAGATATTCATAATAAATAAATTGTTTATTTTCGGTTGAAATGAAGACAAATTCTTTAAAAACCGTATGTTAATGATGTTTATATAAGCTGTATTTAATATTTGTGCAAATATTTTTACAAAATCTGCACGCTTGTAATCATTGTTTTGAATCTTAGATGATATTTTGGGTGGAGAATGAAAGATAAAGCATGGTTAAACTTAAATTTTATTTTCTCATGAACTGATTGTTTACAAAATTTGGAACTTACCATTGTATTGTATGGATGCTGGTTTATAAACTCTCTCAAATTGTAGTTTGTCTATATTTCGTATGTCCGTCTCAACTATTGTTTTTTATTTTTAAATTAAAAGGATGTCTGTCTAGTCTACACTAAGGAAAACACATAATCATATCAACTATAATTTTTGATAAACTCTATTTTATTTCATCGTAAAAAACACAACATGACATTATGATAGAATCTACTATATTACTTAGTAATCCTGAAAATTTATTTTCATTCTTTTTATGAAACTCACACCTCAATATATAAAAAAAAAAATTTGTCATATAGGAACTAATAAAAAATATGGATTTTAATTTTTATAATGTTTCGAAAATTTATTTTCTTTTTCGTCATCAGATAACAGTTCGTTTTAAGTATAACATTTTGAATAAGGCTGAATATAAATATAATTTGCGAAAATTGTTTTATGTGTGACTTTATTTCAACGTGCAAGCAGTCATGTTTATATTTGATCTATTTAAGTTATATTTTCACAGTTGTGTTAGATTATTTATTCTCATATAATTATGCTAAATTTTTTAACATTAACTGCCTAATTAGCGAACATAGAAAACAGATTTTTTCTTCAGTTATTGTTTTTCTTTATGTAAATAAGTATATTAAAAGAGTTAAAGGTAGAAAGAAAATTGTTATAAACTTTTTGAAAAAACAATACAAGCTTATAAACATTTTTTTTTTACTCTTTGCAAAAAAAAATCTCTTTTCTATGTTCTCCAATTAAGCAATTAATATTCACTATTAATAAAGAATTATAAATCCTATTTTTAAAGTAATACATTAAATTCATACTTTTTATGATTCTGTAAGATTTCTGTAATATTTTGTCTGATTATACATTGATTATATCACTTTAAACAAAAAATTCTTTCTTATAAAATCAGAATTAATTAATTTTATTTTTATATTTATTTCAGATTAAAACGCATAAAAGAGACTGAAACTTCCTGTAATATAGACGTGAATAAAAATTATACAATGATCTCAGCTGGCTCGGAAACAGTTCGCGTATGGTTACTTTCCGTTTTAGTAATACACGGAGTAATCGGTGGCAACCCCGATGCAAAACGACTTTACGATGACTTATTGTCCAATTATAATAAACTGGTACGACCGGTTGTAAATACCTCAGACGTTCTACAAGTTTGCATCAAGCTCAAGCTATCACAACTTATCGATGTGGTGAGTATGAAGTTTAACATTTACATACATTTTCTGAAAATTACAGTTGTATTAGTAACATTTAGTAATAAAAAGTAATTAGAAATAAATGATTAAATAAACTTACTTTTGAAGTTGAAACTATTTGAAATATTTTTGAAAATTTAACCCAATTTTGCATTTACTTTAATTATAGGAATTGCACTATAATATTTATTTATTTAAAGTTCAAAAAAATTTTCGGTTATATAAAATCCATAGTTTTGTTTAGTGAGTAGTACACAAATAGTGACTGCCAATGCAATATTCACAGATAATGATTCTCATATTAATTTTAGTTTAAATTTTTTTTTTATATTATTTTCATCTTAACTTTACATAATTATCTATGTTTAGTAATTTTTTATAATGATAGCGTTTAATAAATATATTTGAAATATTATTTTAAGGTAGTCCTACCGTGGTGAACTTTATTAGATAGACTAAAATTGTTTAGAAATTCTTAATTTTTAAATGTGTGTTTTTTTTTTCATGTATATATTTTTTTATACTAAAAATTTACACTAAAAAAATTGTTTTTATTAAATTAAATATTGGAGAATAATTGTAGATTTTTTTAAAATATAAGTTAACAATAATTCTGCTGAGTTAACACATAGATCAATAAGTCCCGAGACTAACCCAGAGATGGCACTCGTAGTAAACCAGTAACCAGGTCTTTCTAGAGTACTAACCTTTGCTTGAAACGTGTCAAAATTTTAAGTCGATCGGACCAGAAACAGCTGAGTTATCGAGGTTGGAGTAAAGTCGTTTTGTAGTTTGTTTAAAAAATGGAAAAAACAGAGTTTCGTGTTCTGATAAAACATTGTTTTTTAATGGGTAAAAAAACGTGCCCATTTTAGTAGGAGGTTTCAAAATTTGACAGAAAATTCTGTTGTTCTCCGGGGACAAAATGAATTTATTTCTTGAACTGACAAAAGAAAATCGAGCAAGAAAATAACGGCGCAAGATAATGACAACGTAGCTTCAAGATGAAGTAAGTTAAGTACATTCAAATTTTTTCGAGTTTTGAATGTTAAATTCTGTTGTCAAAACATGCCTAACGCATAAATTCTTTCATTTGGACGAGACCATATTAGTAATTCATAATTCAGTTTGAAAAAAATCTGTCAGGTTTAGCTGTTAAATATTGGTATTGGTTGGATAATTAAATGGTTGGATGGTTAAATAGTATGATGGTTAAATGGTTGAATGTCGAAATGTTTAAGTGATAAGTGCTTGCTGATTAGTGAAAACGTATATGAAATCTTAAATATTAAATAACAAATGTTCAAGTAGTCAATCATTTAGCGAAATCGAAATAAAAAAGATGTTATTTGATATTTTTATAATAAAAAAATTGAAAATTTATATTTCCACTAACAATAATCCGATTGTTTCTGAATTTGGCCAAAACTTCAATTTTTTTTGCATAATACTTGTAAAGTAATTTTTTCATATCAGAATTAAAAAAAATATGTAATAGCATATTGTAACTATACTTTTAAATACAAAATTGTTATTAAATTAAAAATTAAACTATTTTAAAAACATTATTACTGTTCATTAAATGATTTGCAAGTTAATAATATCATTGATTATATTAAAAACATATTACATGAATTCTTGCCAACGAAATCATTTAAAAAAATACCGTCAGCTTAGAAATATTTATTTTCATAGATATATTATAGCTTAATAAAATGTTTTGTAGGCTGGAACAGTCAAAAACAAAAAATAGATACATTTTCTATCACAAGTTATAAAAAATATAATAATTTAACTGTTGAATTATCAACACATGGGATGTATTCAAAATTCTGGAATAAATGATTTCAGAAGATCATATATTAAAGTATTTTGACATGTATTTTTTCAGAGGATTATGTTAATCTTGCAAACAAAATTGAAATTCGAACAGATTAGGTAAAGTGGCCCTACTCTTTTAAAAATCCTGAAACCCAGTGCATATGAAAGTTTGGACCTTGCTTTTTATAGAAAAAAAAAATTTAATAGGTTATTTATAATATTCATCAAGTTATCGCAATTCAAATTTTTTTTTTTTTACAATTTTGCTTCGGTAAATTTTGAAATTTTGTACAAATAAATGTATTATGCAAGAGCTTTTCAGGAAAAAGTATTAATTGATTTTCTATTATTTTTATCGAGTAATCACAATTTGAAAATATTTTTAACGACGTTCGAGCATTGTCAACAAATTTTTGATTTGTGATAACTCGATGAATATTATAGATAACCTATTACATTTTTTTCCCTGAAAAGAGCAGGGTCCAAATATTCATTTGCACTGGGTTTCAGGATTCACAACAATTTTCACCGTGAGACAGAATTTGTTAAAAATCATAGAAATGAGTAGTTTTTTAATGTTTTCAAAACAGTATAACTGAATTAAAAATTAATTCAAATTTAACTTCAATTAAAGAGTTGGAAAGCTTATTGTTTCAGATTTCCAAAGCTATAATTAGATATTTTTGTCTATTGATTATTTAAGAAGTTATATCACTTGGAAAAATGAGTGCCTTTCAATGGTATGTTCACGAACTTTCTGCGGGCAGTGTACATGAAATTTGAAGTTTAATATACATGAACATTACAATTCATGTAAAAATACATTATTTTGAATTCATGTACATGGAAATTAAATTTACTGTAAAATTGTACATTAAAAGTACATTAATTTTCATGACAATTCTGACAGTGTAGACACTTTTGTTTACTTCTTAACAAATCGTTATCCTCTGGCATTTCCAGGACATCTGGAAAATAAGTAAAGTTATATTTGTTTTTAAGAAAAGGAATACATCTCATGTGTGCAATTACTAATCGATATCTATTTTGCATGTGTTTCCAAAATCATTTGAGATATTTGTCACCTCGCAGATTTATAACTTCCACAGCCCCGCCTATCTGATGATCAACATGGTTTTGTGCGAAAGAGATCAACTTGTACTAACCTACTTATTTCAAGAGGTGTGATAATTGACGCCATGGAAGATTTCGCTCAAGTTGATGTGATTTACATTGACTTTTCAAAAGCTTTCGACAAATATTTGTATATTTCAAAATACTCAATTTTGATTTATAAGTTGGAGAAGATTGGTTTTGGTCGCCCTTTTCTAAACTGGATTGAGATGTATTTGATCGGTAAAGAATAAATAATTCATCGTTATTAAAGGTGCTCAATCCCAGTCTTTTCGCGTAACATCTGGCGTATCACAAGGCTTGCACCTTTGGGTTTATTTGTTTATAATTTTGCCTAAAAACTGCGTTTTGCGCAGTACAAAAGAATTATTTATTTCACTTCTAAAAGTTTTTTTCAAATACATAAAGTATTTCACTTTTGTCAAGGTTCCAAGGCCGATTATTCTTTTACTCTATTTTCAAATCACTCTAGTAAATATTCGTAATTTTGCACTCTATTATCACGGGGTTGATCAGATAAAACAACAGATGGAAGCTATCTTTGATTGTTTTGAAGGTGGTTCTGCGAATCGACACGGTTGCAGCACTGACTCATCATGGTGTGCCAGTGTTACGGTAGGTTATGCTTCGAATTCCATTTGCGGTCGACGAACCGAGACGAACGAACCCGCGCTCTCGTGTATAGCTCAGAAGTTGCTTCCTTTTACTTCTATACTACTTACTACTCAACCAGCCAGCCAGCCAGCCTTGCTCATTGCCTTTTCTCTATCCCCTTTTCTTTTACGGTAACTACGTTTCTTCCGTCCTTTCAACCTTCCTTTCTTCCTTCCTGACTGCTCTTGTCTTTTTTTTCTTTCGTTCCTTACCACATCATACGTTTCCCTTTCTTTTATCTTACGTCTTATTTCCAAGCAGCGCTTTTACTACCATTCGAATGTATAACTCGAATCCACATCCACCTATGAAGAGCTTCCCATGAATTCAAAAGTTATAAATTTACAAAAACAATTAATTATAATTTTTTTATATTTTGTAAACCTCTAATAGTACAATACTATTCAGACAACCCTTCCGTGAAATTAGTGATTCTCAAGTAAACAAAAAATTGCTTTCAGTCGTTCGCCGCTTGTTTAAAAATCACTTTTGCATAAGCTTGATAAGATATTATTAAAATTTACAAAATTCTGTGAAATTTAAACAAAAAGATGATTTTTGAGAGAGATAAGGTAATTTGACATTTCCTTATAT
>JABFPM010002145.1:0-13224 GCA_022817325.1 Idris sp. 1 HC-2018 | reverse complement strand
CAACTCTTGTATACATTTTTTATTTATTTAATACAAAGGTTGTATAAAAACAGCAAATGTAAACAAAAAAAAATATTATATTTAATATACAAACAAAAGAATATGTATAATAAAAAAATGAATTTAAAATTTTCTGGATTAATATGTTAAATGTGTCTTTCTGCTCACGAAGCAGAAAGAAATTTTGTTACAATAATTATTAATGAAAACTTAATTAAAAATTTTATACATAAATTTAATAAATGACATGTCTATTCGCACTTCATAAATGCACTATATTAAACTCTCGCTGCAGAGATTAGTTTATTGATATAATTTATTGCTTAGGCTTTTGATTTTAAAACTAGTAGCAGTTGCACACGCACTCGTATGTTTCCTCTTTGAGAGACATTAAAAAAATTCCCATACGCTATCACAGGCTATAATAAATCAAGTTCTAACCTGTTGATCGTAAAAAGAAGTAATGCTTGGATGAATTAGATAGCAAATTTAAGAAGAAACATGAGTAATGAATTGTAAATTTTTTGTTTATAAAGATTTTTTATTACAAAAAAAAGTACATAAAAATTATTAAACGATTATATATGTATAATTTTATTGCACATAACAAATGAAAACTGTTGTTATGTTTTTTAAATTTACATCAAAATTAAATGCAAACACAGAAACAATGTTATTTCGTGATCAACAATTTGATTTATATATTTTTTTATCTTAATTTAACAATTTCCAGTTGAAAAAATAAGTTTTATTTCACTACCTACAAATAAATATAATAAATTCAGAATTCTAAAATAAAAAAAATTGTGTGTAAAAAATAAAAAAAAATAAAAAAAACATTTTAACAACTGCAGTGTAAAAAAAAGACTGATGTAATTAGATATAGCTGCAAAGATATGTATGTTAATCGCAATTTATGAAAATCGTAAGAAACGACGAAAATTGTCGTCCGGTCAGACTATTTTTTTATGCAGATGAATAATGAGCTGATTAAGTAATTAAGCGTGAAATAAATGTGCATGAGTTATCAGAGGCAAATAACCTGCACGAAAGGATGGGCGCGGCGTGAAAATAGAAACCCATTTATTTGACGGTGCGACAAATCGCGGTAGCGCGGAGGCGTCGATGAGAACAGGGCGATGGAAAGAAGAGCTTAATGAAATATACAGCTCGCGTCTGAGGAAATATTTATTGGCGCAGTCTAGCTCTGGGGGGATTTTCCGGCTTCCTCTCTCTCTTATTCGGGTTCGCTGCGAACGTGCAGCAACACTTTATGGGGGACCATTGCTTTTATTACCTCGCAGCATTTGGTCGCGCGCGACATCGATCTTTTGTAATTATCTTGCCCGACACACATTTCTTTAACAAAATAAACACCGCGACGTGTTCATTATTAATCATTACTGTATTCATGAGACACCGATTCAGCCGCAAACGGATAATCGTTTTGCTGATTCGACACGACGCTTTGTTATTTCACGGCAACAAAGTCATTTCGCTGATTTAACTCCATTAGCCCCGACGAAAATCGACCGCAATTTTGATGAGAAACTTAATTATTTGATGAAGAAAATAATATTAAGCTTCTGCGTTGTTGCGATTATTTTGCGTTTAACAAAATCAAATGTGTCGTCACACACAGGTGTTGATTTTGTTTATTTAACAAAATTAGTTCTAACAAAGCTTTAATCTTAACTAATTATTTAATAATAAAAAATTTAAACATCTTAGCAACTGGAATAACTGCTTTCAAAATTACTTATACAATTTAATCTGGTTATTTTAATTATTCATTTATTTTATATAATAATTCTTGATAAATTGATATCAAAGTTGTGTGACATTTCATAAAAGTCGTTCAGAGCTGGACAATTAACGCACATATTTCTAGTTAAAGTTTGAAAAAAAGCTCCTTCGCCGTAATTAATTGGTTCGTCGAGAAAAGTAAATCAACGTTCGCGGGAATGCGAGTAAAATCAGCGGGATGGAGACAGAAAAAAAGTAAAAGAAAAGAAAAGGAAAAAAGAGAAGCCACGAAAGGTTTGATGTCCTTATTTGTGCGGATTGTAATGTTTTTATTGTTTGATGAAAGGACAAGGGGAGAGAAATTCAACTCGGCCTTTTTCGGAAAAACGAGCGTGTGCCATGTGCAATTTACCACGAGATACGAAAGCGAAGGCCAGATGACGCTGCGTGCGTATGCGTGTACCTTCTCGGCCTCGAGACGACGTCCTCGCATGTACGTCTTTTTTCTATCCAAATCCCCTTTGCTTTCTCGTTTTCCATTTTTTATTCGTCTTTGATGCACAAATTATCTGATCGCTTCCATTTGTCTTTGAAGAAATGCAATTTTGAAAACGAGCAGATTTACAAAGAAGAAGTAGAAGACGAAGAGACAACACACACACACACACACACACACACACACACACACACAGAGAGAGAGAGAGAGAGAAAAATTGTCCCGCAAGCAACTTAACTTGAATTCAAAATGATAATTAGAGTCTTTTGTTTAGTTTCGCTTGCTCGAAAGCCAAGTAATTTCGGGGGTAAAAACAAAAAAAGAATCAAATTATTATATATGAAATTAGCCAGCTGGTTTTTTCGGCTGATTACAAGGAGGACTCGAAAAAAACGTACATACCAATTAAAGTGTAATTGCAAAAATTTAATTTTGTTGTTGTTTTCTTTTCAACAAATGTAATAATTACGTACACCAACAGAACGAATGTACACAAACGACTATTATATGTTGAAGAATAAAAAATCTACTGCTGTAAAATTTAACATTTTAATGGTGGATTATAAATGTCATGTTGGAAATAAATTTAACTATACTTTTCATAGCTAGGATCATAATTTTTTCCTTTTTTTTTTTGGTTTTTATTATTTTTTTCTCAACAGAAATAGCTTGAACCAATGTTTGCTCTCATCAAGCGAAATAACAATAACATAGATATTTAATGCGGCCGTAATTTATATTACGTGAATAAACAACAAGCTTAAAAGGTTTTATTGTAAAATAATATACTTCGAATCTAAACGAGAATCACAGTTAAATTGTGTTTTCTATAACAACTTAACCGACATGAAACTCCGTTGTTGCTTCAATTGTTGCTTTTCAATGGTATGAAAATATGTGTTTCTAAAGATTTATGCACAAACCTTTACATTTATGCATAAACATTCCCGTGTATAACGCTTGTTTAATTAATATTAATTTGTACGTGAGAATTATAAACTGTGCAAAACTAAAAATGTGTAAAAATAACAAATTGATTAATTATGCGAATGAAAATGAGTTTTCTTTAACAATGGACAAATTAATCATAACCACCTGGCTAGAGCAGTTCACTTTCATGATTACTTAATTTTGTTAATTGAATCTAAAAGTATTAGTTAATGACCATGCTGTTAAATGTATATGTGAGAAGTAAAAGAAAAAAAATAAAATTAACATTCAGGAGGGAATAAATTATGACCGATGCAACAATAAAGATAAACGTAATTGTAGTACAGGGAATAATATACACCTTGACAATATCCAAGCTGAGTATCACAATTCGTAGTGCATTTCAAAGTGCGCGGCAATAAAAAAATGCTTGTACAAAAGTATGATTAAAATGTGTTTGACGACTTTTAAGCACGAATTGTGGGTCATTTTGTGGTGTGGCGAAAAATTTAAAAGTTAATTAGCATTATTCTAGTGAGATTTTTTTTTTTTTCGTTAGCCTTTCGTGGTTTTACGAGAATGCAAATTTTTGAGCTCATTTCATGCTTTTGAACAAGCTGCAAGATGCACAGTTTAAAGAAGCATAATTAACATTTATTCTTCCTTTAAACTGTATTTTCAGAGTTAAATTGAATACCAATTTGCCCATTTAAAGTCTCACAAAATAAAACATACGTGTCTAACTTATTTTATTTATATTTTGACAAATGTTTCGTAAGAGTACGGAAATTCTACTACACAATAATACAACATTTTATTAATAATTGTCTACGGTTATTACTTCCTTTATACTCTGAGCTTGAAATTCCCTTAAAGCTAACCGGGAAATTTCCTAAACTTTGAAAGATAAAAAATGTTAACATTTTAAATTGCAAAAATAAAAAAAAATACATCAAACCGAGTATAATTTTCGAAGCTGAAGAAGATAGCATGTAACTACCGCGTTGACTTCCGATCGGTTTGATCGGAACTATATTACACCGGTGGTAAGCCACGCTAAGCTGTAATTATTCAAAAATGTTTGCCGGGTCGTGCAAGCGAGCGAGCAAAATAAACAATCCCGCGCGCATTTCATAAAACGAGCACGTTTAGAAGTATCATAATAACGTGTGCAACACTGTATGATAACAATAATAACAGTAATAGCAACGCTCGGGAGTGCTCTCGTGCAGCTACCTGCCGCTGCCGGTGCTCGACGGTACATACCGGTATCGCTGCCACGGTAACACAACATAAAACGCTACGGGGCTGCCGTTGTGGTCTCTAACTAAGGAAGAACTCTCTGTGTGTCTACGTGACACGTATATCCCCACATAAGCCCGAAGGAGCTTACCCCGACACAGTGACTTTCACCGAGAGCGAGCGAATACCAATAGTTACGAAACGTACCTTTGAGTGCCATAATAATCTCATAACGTATCCTTTCCTACGCGGTAGTCGGGTTACCTGGCCAACAAAAATTACCTTGTAAACTTGAACGGCTCCTTTGGGATAAGACGCGCGATGCAGGACCAGAGAGTAATTCGTTTTCTTCGGTCCGATCAAAACAAGGATAATAAATTTCATTTCTGGAAGAGCGCTTGGTATCCTCGTGGATGCGCTTAATTGTATTGTCTCAAGTAAGAAAACTTGCTAAAAGCTTGGCGAAGAAAAAAGGGATAAACAAGTTAGGCTTGTTTTGACAATGGCCAAGTTTCGGGTAGCCGAAATTTCGTGAAGAAGCTTTGAAAGACTTGATTGTGGGGGTAAAGTTGGAAATAAAATTGTAACTTGAGGATTTATTGAAGGAAGACAATTAAAGACATTGAAAGGAAAGAATTCAGTGAGAAATGAAACTTGATGAAAGTTGAATTTTTGCAATTTTTTTGATTATTGTTTTTAATAATATTAAATGTTTGTTGGAGGATAATTGAGGAAGTGAAATTTGGTTTCTTGCGAATAGTTACGAAGAAAAATTGCTTTAACAAAAATATCAAATGAATGAAATTTTTTGAACGACAAGAATTCAGTTAGAAGAAGTTATCCGACATTACTTTCTTCATTAAAAGCATTCATTCTTTTTACATCCTTTAGGATAAATTACGTTCGCAGCAAACACACTTATATCATCCGTGAATTTCTTTGTCAACGAAGATGACATTTTGAGACGCGTATTTTCCGCTAATAATTATGAAAGATCGCGATCCACGCGTAATGAGGTAATGACGACGGGGAATTATGAAATTGCCAAGTTTTGTAGTGAGAAAATACATTTTAGCGTGTAAATGAAAAATCCTTGTTTGGGAAAATGCGAATTAATTATTTTTCATTCAACATATAAATATGCGTAATCTTGTCGTAAGTAAGTTTTTTAATTTGAAAAATGAAAAAAACGAATGTTTATATCTATTTTTTTACGATAAACGGTATTTTAAAATTGCGTCTTTGGCGAAAATGTCAAACTTTTTACAGCCGTTGCAGCATCATTTTGCCTTTATGAAATATTCAATACTGCGTATAGAGCACCGCGGGTGTCGAGCAAATATTTACAAATTGAATGAAAAAAAAAAAAGGTTACATGCCAATATTTAATCACACACACACATACACTAATGCGATTAAAGACATTCAATATTTGATACGACTTTTCAAAAGTTGTTTATCGAGAATTAATTAAATCGAGATATTCAATTAGCGGAGCAATTGTAAGAAAAAAAAAACATATGAGAAAGATAGTAAGTGTGGTGCATGTAATCAATTACACACTTGATACAGGCTTACATAATAATTTTTGCCTCAATAACTTTTCCATGCAACTTGAATAACTTTTCATTCGAACCACAATAATTATTCCTGATATATTTATCATTCTTCCATTCGACTTTTTTCAATACACCTTTTTTCTATTTTTCTTTTACACGTGTGTTAAAAATGCCCATTTCTCTCATTTTTAAGAGTTGGAAAAACAAGCTTTTCTCCAACTGAAGAAAGCGTCAATAATTGATAATGATAAAAACATTTTTTATTTTATTGAAAAAATTGTTTTCTTAATAACAAATTAAAAGAATATAAAAAAAGTGAAATTAATTCTTCAAACATAATTTATGAAAGTTTTTAAATAAAATATAAAACCAATATTATATTCTAAATGTTACCCGCTCGCCTGTCGATTCATATCAACAATTGGGGCCGCGCGCGTCATTGCGCGACTATAAACAAATGTTTATAACTTTTGAAGTTTAAATTATTTTATCACGAAACTTTTCAAAAAACTTCTTCACATATTAACAAACAACTTTGTTGCTTGAAGTTTGTTCAAATCGAAACTTCCCTCGATACTTTTTTTGTTTGAACAATCGACGAGCACAAACGCAGATCTTACGTTTTAAAATTTAAAATAAAATTAATTTTTTCAAATGTACTTGTTATTATTACTTTGTTGTCTTCAGTAACTCAAAATTAAGTTACAAAAAAATTTCAAGTAAACCTATTGATATTTACAAGATTTGTAGTTAAACAAAAATATTCGCGAGTTGTAGTTAGAAAATCCTATTGAATTTGATTACTTAAGAAAGTATTGTTTTTATTTTTTATTTCATTACATATTGTATGTACAAAAAATGTTAAATAGGAAAAAGATGCGTCTTTTAAAGCTAAATATTGCAGTATTTTTTAAAATTTAATTTGAACAATAAAAGTCTCACATTTTTAATAAAAATCCTACAATCTGGAAAAGCGCAAGGCTCGGGTTCTCGCGCGAGTCCGGTTATTGCATCCGGGTCTTCAATTATTTATGCTTTTTGTTTTCTTTAATACCAAATTTTATTCAAATATTTTAAAATTTTCAAATTAATTAATTGTTTTCAACTGATTTTTAAATCAAATTCATTCAAAAGATTTTGTATTTAACTTTTGTATTTAGTTTATTAAAATAACATAAAAAAATTGAATTATTTTTTATTTTAAATATACTAAATTGTTGTTAATTTTTTAAATATTTATTGCAATATTGCAATGATCTTTTTTAATGTAATTTTTTTCTTGTATTTTATTAATTATTTTCTCACTAAAAATGGCACATTTGCCACACTTGTAAGAGAAAATATCGTACTTGACTAGTCGGAAGCAGTAGGAGGTTCCCCCTCTCGTGAAAGTGATCACTCGTGGGAGAAAACCCTACTTCTCCGTCTAGTCAAGTAATATACTATTATTTATCGCCGTAAATTTGCACCCCTGCTTTTTTCGTCGCAGTTTTAATCGTTGCATTTTCCTCTTTATTCTTTCAGTGGATTCTTTGCGACGTTCCGCGTCAAGTTTCAAGATACAAGCACCTTTGGCTTAACGCTTTTTAAATCTTTTTGCGGCAAGATTTTTGCGCAGAAAAAAGAAACACAGGAAAGACGGATGCGGAACGGGACAGGAATGAGAAATAATAGAATTTTTTCATTGCCTTGGCGTTCTCAGTTTTTAACAAAAAAAAGAAAAGTGGAATAAGAAGAAGAAAAAGTTAGATGCGGTTCGGGGCGACAAAGACGAAGCGTAATTAAAAATCATAATGCATCCGGCAAGTTATATTTTTGTTTATTCTTATTTCATCGAAAACAAAATAGAATTCAAACAAAAATTATTTTATTATGCAAGTGACGCTCCGAAATGGTCGACTTGTTTATCTAGCCGCTGACTTTTTCTCTTTTTTTTATTTTTGGAAGCATTTGACGAGCTTTTCACAGTCAGATAAACCGCTAAATCCGCGATGCGAAACTTCTTGCGTGAGTTATTTTTGAATTAGGAGTTTGGAAAAGCTAGAAGCAAGAAAGTCCGGTATAAGAAAAGTGCAACGTAATGTATATTGGTTGTGTAGGGCTGTAAAATCCTCAACTAAGTTTGTGCACCGTTCGACAGCTGGCGGCAAGTTATACGAGACTCGTATGACGGCTGTCGCCGCGCGACAGCTTGCGAAAGTGTTGCGGGGTTGGCGGAAAGCGAGTGAACGTGCATTTTTTTTTCAAAAGTCACATATCGTCTTATCTAATCGCCGAGCCGATTAAGTATGAAGGAAATGCTCGCGAGGGTAATTTTCATATGGACACTCTCCAGGTGACGCAACCGAGGTCAGTTTATAAGACAGAATTCGAATACTGTGATAAAAAAAAGAAAGCAAAAAAAGCTACTCAAAAGAAAGGTGGGGAAAATATAAACTAACCGAGAATCGGAATAAAAGTTGCTTCATTAATTTCCTTTTGAATTTCAAATTGTGTAACTAAGGCTTGAATTCTGCAAGTCGCCTGGCAGAAAAAAAGTGATGAGTCAAACATCATTAAGAAAGGGCGCTTTGTCTCCAAAGACTCATCTCTTCCGGAAAAAGTTGTTTTCGCTTGCGACAAAAATAACAGTAAAAATAACAACAGGATGCATAATGTATTGGCCGACGGTAGTTTTTCTACGCTGTGCTATACAGTACCATGCTATACTCCTCGAGGGCTCCCGAAAATTTCGCAATCCGGCGAAACTCGCGAAAAAGAAAGGAGAGAGCCCCGGACGCAAAAGGGGATTAAGTGCGACACACAGAAGGAGCCGGGGTCTCGTCCGGAAGAGGAGAGGCCTTTGCCCGCTCGAGATGTTTGGTCCTCGCCCCGCGCCCCACCCGGCCCCCAAAAGATTCCCTTTGGTGTTTACGCGTTTTTGCCAAAAAGTCGTCAGAGTGGTCTTTGACTCCTTTTGCGGGATGCTGCCTCGAGACGAAGACGAAGATCACCAGGCGAACGAGGATAGCGAAAAAGAATAAAAAAAAATAAGAACGAAGAAACGAAAGCGCGGCTCATTATTAAAAAGAACGAGGAGCTGTACCACCCACTTATAGCCGCTCGTTTCGCCCTCTATCTCTGTCGCTCTCGGGGGCCACTTGAGCAGCGCTCGATGGTACATAACCCTTATATATATATCTATCTCTGTGAGACCTTTCTCTGGTTTTCGGACGCGGCTGAGCTCTCGTCCGCGAATTCAAAGAGGCAACCCCGCTTGAAAAGAGCCAATGATACGAGAAAAGGGTGAAAACCGCTTCCTTCTGGGAAAGTGCATCGGCCGAATGCCATTTCGGTCTTCACTTAAAAGGCAACGAGCTTTTCCGGGGCCAAGCTGACGAACTGCCAAAGGACTCTGGGTGCTTAGCCGCGACGCGCGCACATTTTGCACTGGCAATCGCGTTAGCGAAATTGCCGAATGGTTTTGCACGACTCCAGAAATACAGGCAACTTTGAAAAGTCGACGTACAAGAAGGCAGAGTGATTTCTTACGGATTTTTTTCTTTTTTTTAATACACTTTTGCAAAGGCGCTTTTACGTGGAGAAGAAAAAAAGCTGAGCTTGAGATTTTTCGGAGATAGATGTCACTCCAATTTACGGCAATAGAGTATGCCATTAACAAGTTAAATGCTTTTTTAAGTTGCAAACAAGTGGCCTTTTTCCAAGGACTAAATAGGAAAAAGAAGTTCTTATCCGCGAAGAACGCGCGGATTTCATTGAGTGTGGCCTTGGAGTGTCTCTTGAACTTTTCTCTCTAAATTGCATTATTAAACATTTTTTTGGCCACAAGGGTCTGTATTTTGCGGGCGAATTTGATGGCTAAAGTGGTGCAGTCCGTTGATGGCTGCGTCAATTTCTAAGGACAGAAAATCTGACTTAATGATGGCTTTTGTTGTACAATGTCTTGCTACACTTCTTTGGTTTTTGCGCACTTGCTGAAAAAAGACTTCACAAAATAACTGCATCTTGGGTATAAAGATGTTTTACAAAGGATACAAAAGCACACTTTTAGCTTTGCCATTATCAATCCGCGAAAGAGGCATTTTAAGTACAATTTTGGTCTCGGATATATATTGAAAAATGAATTTGTCAAAGTAAGGACTTTCAGTACTATATTTAATCGTAGCCCACACAATACAAAAGAGAACAAGGCTGTAGTTGCCTTTTTTTTAAATCTTTGATTAATAAACAAAAATTTTCATACAAAATTTACAAATTAGATTTAATTTAAATGAATTTATGTTTTTGAGATAAAAAGATAACAAGTTGTGAGGATTTATTTGTAATTAAATTGTACACAATTTCTCTTTTTTATTTTTGTTGAGTAAAAGTAGAATGACGCATTTAATGAAATATAGAGTTGAATTCGGAGATTTCCTGTTACGTTTTAGGTAGGATTAACAAGATAAACAAGTGAATTCACACACAGTAACCTCGAAAATACATGCTGATTTTATCAGCGTTGCAAGTCAACATAAACAAATTATTATCGACGAACGGGCTAGTAGCTGTCGGGAGACACAGCCGGCGAAAGTTTTCGCCTTGAAATGTTGTTACTTTTATGTTATAACAGATTTATGTTTTAAAGACGCATCGTAATAACAATTTATGGCATTTTTGTTCAACGGATGTATACAATAAATGCTTGAAGTTGCTCCGAATAATACAAGTTACGTGACCAAACTCAACGTAAAGCATGATTACATATAAAAAAGCATTAAACTTACAAGTTTCGATAAATTTAAAGAGCTCTTGGATATATAAGTCTTTTCTACGCATTATAATAAATATATTTACAAATAAAATTGAGAATTTTAATGATGAAATATAAACGAAATGTCATTAATGGTAATGACATGTCAGCCAACTTTATAACACACTGATGTCTCGTTATCTATTTAGTCCATCTTGACTAATGACTGAAAAGCAGTTACAAAATTCTAGTAGAAAACTTTATGAACTTGTCGACGCAACAATAAACTTGATACCAGGAATAACCTGAAAAACACACATTTAAACACTTTGAACTTGAGGAAATTAAAGGAGCCTGTTTTGTGATTCCCCATATGTACGTGTATGTAAGCTATAAATGTTTTCAATTGAAGCACACGCACATAAACAAGTAAATGAACAATTTTTTTATCGTTTTTTAAAATGCAATAAAACTAAAAGTACTCTTATTTCACTCTAAATAACTTGCAAGTTTTATATTATAGATTTTTTAAGTTGCCACGATCTAAATACTGACGTTCTGGTATTCTGATTAAGTACTTTGATATTTTGTTTTCGTATGGTAAAGTGTGCAAATTTATGTACAACTTACAAGCGTATACGAGAAGAGAAAAGAAGTCTAATAAATATCAAAGTTTGCATGCGACAAACTATATTAGTTAATATACTTATTAAAGTGCTTTATTTATGATAGCTGCTGTTTTGGATATTCAGTTTTACATTCGTACAACATTCTGGGTCACACTTATTAAAACTTTTTTTCCTTTTAATTTTACCAAGAAGAGATAGAGTAAGATAAAAATGAATGAACTAAAGAATTTAATTTTCGAAACAATATAAAGTCATTCACCGATATTTTCACATGAATTAAGTGAAACATATAGGTATATTCAAAATCATTCATCTAATCAATTGCATCAAATTTCTTTTTCATTGAATATTTGATTGACAGTAAAATAGAAAAAAATTAACTATTTATAATTATTCTACAGACATTATAATGTACTTTTCATGCCCGCATATCATGATGGCTGTATCAAGATACACTCAAGTTGTAAACAAAGCCGGTTGAGAAATTGAAATAAAATCACTGTCGGACTCTTTTATTATATGCTTTTCTAATTTTCCAATCGATGTACATTTGAGTCCTGGGATTAAGAGCAACGGCAATGGATTAAGCACCTGATCCGGGCCGTAAATTGGATCCGGATACGAAATGCGATGCCTTTTGTCCTATACCCCTAATTATGTCTGATTAGGATCAAATAAAGTAAACTGGTTTTTGGAACTTGACAGATGGATCTTTTATGAATGGTGGATTTAAGATGAAAGTTTTTCGACTAACAAGTAGATTTTGTGTGCATTCGGCCGAGAAAAGTTGATAAAATACCGATAAAGAGCAAAACACGAGTAAACAAATGTAAACGAGAAAAGGAATTCGGTAGTAAAAAACAACTTTAATAAAAACAAAAAAGAAAATGAAAGAAAAAGAGGAAAAGAGAGAAAGTGTGCGCGCATTGAACTTATTTTTTTCCTGCATAAATAACGACGCGTCCTTCATAGTGACGGCAAATTGTAATGTATTATTTGACATAGAAATAAATAATAAAGCGGAGATAATAAAGAGAGAAAATTTATACACAAAATATAATAATGGACGGGACAAAAGTACGGTAAGGCATACGCAGACATGGGCATATTTAATTTAGTCTTACTGAAAACCACGATGTACTCGGAATTATAAAATTCTACCCTTAAAATATCAACTTTTATGACACGAGTAATTTTTTTAGGTGCATTATCCTTTGCGCGGAGTGAGACAACTGCAAATTGGCTCATATATTGCGATACGCGCATGCACCCGGATCCAATTAGGAAAATTGTGTCAAGATGCAAATTTATGTAACGCGCGCGAATATTTGTTAAAAGCAAGTTATAGGTAGAGCTTTGCGCTTCAAAAACTCATATTACAAGATTTCACTTAACTGAACACATTTTTTTTTTCACATACTGCACTATCAGCATTGTTTCAATCTTATCGTGGTTTTTCAAATTTTTGATTAACACTATTTGAACTTTTGTTATTTGTATGCTACAACTTTTGTAAGTTATAAATATTAAAAGAAAATTAAAAAAAGTTATCTTGTGTTTCTTATTTTCAAAAGTTTGTATACTTTATAGGGATGAAAAGTAAACTTTTTTTATTTCGTAGTTAAACTTAATTTAAAATAATTGCTCGACGATGAACTTGTTATTTGTATTATAAAATGTATCAAAGGGACTTTTTCGAATGAATAGGCGATAGAAAAAAAATAAGTTAAGAGAAACGAAGGAAAATGGTCCGACAATTATTTTAGACACAAAGTGTGTAAGGGCAACGTTATTATTTGTGCGCAAAACTGAATCGCAAAATTTGACTTCAGAATAAAGATGAGATTTTATAGTTGCGGTGACCATAATTACTGTTTCATAAGCTATAAT
>JABFPM010002144.1:0-13289 GCA_022817325.1 Idris sp. 1 HC-2018 | reverse complement strand
GGGGGAGGGGTTATTATGTCAAGGTAACTTTCAGTTGACCGCGCCACCAAATACCTCTTTGAAGTGGTTCATTCCGTACATTGTGCTTAGTATACGGTACAGGCCAGCACTATCTAGTTCGGCTTGAACCGCCCCTCAATGCAGATGACCTGTAGATTAGTGTGTGCAAGCTCTGCGCTCGAGGGCTTCTTGCTTTGACTTGGTACAGTGCTCGATGAATTTGAAGATAATTTAGAACGACCAGACACATGGTCCTGGCTCTGTCACGCATTATATATAACGTCAAGTACTTTTACATAACAACTATGCATATGCATGATGAATATCAATTCAATCAAATGTCTTGGTATAAATCATTCAGTTATCACTCATTGATTGAAACTTGATGAACATTATTGCAGAAAATAATGCGAAATACTTATCAAAAAACTTTACTTTTGGATAGTTTCAATGTTGTCCTCTGTAAGGTATCATAATTTTAATTAAGACAATTTGTATCATTTAATTGCTTTTAACTGGTCATCGAATTACTGATTTATTTATTCGATGAAATCAATCAATTAAAACATGATAGGACTCTTTTGATAATATGCAACACGATATCATTTAATTGTTCCACTTTTTGTAATGCGAAATGAACTAAAACCAAATTTATTTATGATTGAATTTATAAAAATATTACAGGGATGACAAACAATTTTTTTGTTTTCAGATAATTACGTCATAGTTTGGCGGGTAAATGAAAAGGCGGGTATATTAATTAGTGTAGCAAGAATAAAAAAAATTACTTGTTAAGTGGTAATTTTGTTTAAACATAAAAAGGAGCTTATAAATATATTCAAAGACAAAAAATGTATATTCGGAGATGGTTATCTGCAATTTTCAATTTAAGCTAATTAACTTTTGAAGCGTTGTATAAGAAGCAGTGCATAAGCTTTGTGATCTGTTTTATCTCTTTCAAAGCCACGATACCGATGGTAATGAGTACCACGAATCGCTTTTCGGTGATAAGGTTTGACTTTGCTATCTTTATGAGATTCAATAGAATTTTCAGACTGAATTGTGTCAGATCAAATTTTCAAACGATGTATAATTATAACGAAAAAGATAAGCAAATCACACGAAAATAATGATAAAAGTTTATTTCAAGTGAACTAATGCCACTTTCATGAATATTTTTTCAAAATTTTGTTATGCAACAAAAATTTAGACTACATTAATTTCGATTTTTCTTGTTGATGTAATTTTAAGTTCGAGTCATTTATTTGAATTGCGCTAAATATACTAAAACTAATTATATTTACTGCATTTCAAATAAATGATTCGAACTTAAATTAAAAAAAAGGTAAAATTAGTGTAGTCTAAATTTTTGTTGCACAACAAAATCTTGAAAGATTCATGAAACTGACATTAGTTCACGTGAAATAAACTTTTATCATTATTTTCGTGTGATTTGTTTAACTTTTTGCTTATTCTTGTTTTTAATTATAATTATACATCGTTTAAAAAGTTGATCTGACAAGTTAGTTTTAAAATTCTATTGAATTTCATTCAATTGTTTAGTTTTTGAAATAATAAAATTACTAATATAAAAAATATCAGTAAAATGAAGTATAATTACTGACAAAGGAAAAGTTTGTTTGTATGAATAAATATTATTCAGATAATAGTGTATTAATATTTATGAGTTTATTTTCTGCTTAAATAGTTTATGTTTCGTGAACATACCTTAAATTTCATCGATCAAACAAATGTGCTAGCTAATGCAGATAACTAAACACAGCGTACATTGAAATAAAAGGTATCGATTCTCATTGTTTTGGTGTATAACAATTCTGATTTGTAATGAGAATAGCTTTATAACTATAATTGATGCAACTATTTTCAGCTATTTTTTAGTAAACTTCTGCAATTAACATAAGTGCAGTAGTTCGAAAAACATATTGAACTTTTTAATAACACATATTTTTAGGTATAAGAAATAAATCTTGTTTATAATAAATTTTGCACAATATTCATTTAATAAATATTTTAAAAAAACATAGCCCAGTAAACTTGAAGAAATTTGATGTTGATTAATTTGAAATTCTAATGATTAAATTGCTAATGCAAAATTATGACATGTTGAAGCAATTATTTTTGTTATTGGTTTAACAGCTGCTAATTCACATTTTGTGTGTTTTATGCAGATTAGACGGTGAATTAGTAATGTAAAAATAAAGTACTGTTTGAGTTGAGTAGAGTTTGACATAATTACACAAACTTCGGGACAACTTATGCTCTCATATTCGAATGCGTCTGTACTTCAGTATCTCGCAAAGTTGCTTTAACTTTTGAACTGAAAGAAAATGTAAACTTGTGTAGCCGCAAATCGGTCTTATTAGTTCATATTCAATACTTTGTGTTAACAAAATAACATAAACCGAGCTAGCTACGTATTTACCCAAGTGAGAAGATTTTTTAATAGACTACAAGAGTTTCTGTAAAATCATAATTTAAACATTAACAAGTTATTTAGTAAATTTCAGTAAATTTAAAAAAAAATTAAGCTAATTTTGGAAATTATATTGTTTATTTTCTGCACAGTTTGCGTATTTAATTTATAACGACATTATATGAACTGTCGCCGTCAGTTAATAAGCTTAAATGCTTTCATGATGTGTTTTTTCAAACTGGTTTTACAATATTATATTATTGTAAAGCTTATTTTTTATTTTGTTTGTTACGAAAAGTGTTTTCAATATTTTTTTTATATTCAATATACAAGTATAAAGATCTATTATATTTGAATTGTTTTGAATTATTCTTTTTTTCTATTGATAGAGTACATTTCATATCTTTAAACAAAACGCCGATGAACTGCAATTGAGTAAAACTAGTTATATAGGGCGTACATAATGAGTACTCAGAATATCAAATATTCATTTCATTGCGCATATATAAAGAGTAATCTCGTATTCAATAAAATACGTGCATCGAAGTTGTCACAAATCGGAGTTATCGGAGATTTTTCTCGAGCTTTCAATTTGTTGTTCCATTTTAACTTTATCTTTTTATAAACATATAACAATTGAGAATTTGTTTATACAATTTTTTTAAAAATACTTTATAATTTTGCAAATATTTCTGTAGTATTTTATAAAAAAAATTGTCTTCAATTGTGTTTCTAATTTAAGTTTCTTCTATTCTACTGAATTTAAAAAAAAAATATATATATATATATAATATTTTTATATTATATTATTATATAATATAATATAATATATTATTATTATATTATATATATAATATAATAAAAAAATATATATATATATATATAAGACTATGAACAATCATTCTTGTATACATTTTTGCAGATAAACTTTTATTAAAATCAACAAATATTCATCCATGTAAATTAATGCACAAGATAAAAATAGTTAAAGAAAGAACATTAAAAGTCGTCGAAAAATGGAGAATACTTGAGTTTATCAGTTGACATAAAATAATAAAATTCGTTGAGCGCAACAACAAAATAAGACAACACTCATTTACATATAAAGATCGACGGTAGGTCGTGTTTGCCAAACATCATTCCATATTTTAGGTACGTTTTTTAAAGTTGCAGAAACAGCTTAAAAGAGAAAATGCATCGTACTCAGAGGAATATTTTTGTGCTCAAAAACAGTGGCTGATAGGAGGCTCGATGCACTTTTTCGGCAATCTTGTCCTCGCATTTTCGAGAACCGAAGTCAAACTCAATGAGACGAAAAGCCGGATCGAGCGAAGTGGCGGTGAAAGTCGTTGATTATCTTTGATCTTCGAGTTAGGTTCCAACTTTGTCAGCGTTCTGTTTTCGAAGAACGAGCCAAGGCCTGAAAATTTTGTGCAACCAACATGTGTAACTCAATTGCTGACGCTTTCACAAATACAGCATTTTTCAAGTGTCATCGAAACTATATTTCAACTTATCAAAATCGCTGAATAATCCGGATATATAATTTGATAGTTGATTTTTTATTGTTTGTTTGATAAAACAATGTTCGTTTGAGATTACGTTTTTTTTTCTCTTTTTTCAATACCCCTTAAGTAACGAGGAAAAAGTAATCGAAAAATTGTAAACGTGACAACTGCAAATAGATTCGCTTAATTAAACGAAGGAAAAAAAGTGAAATCAGCAGAGTGGCGAGAACAGATCAAAGACAATGAATATCAAAGAGTTAATCAAAGAGTGCCACAAAAGGACCTTGAAGTATTAGAGAGTTTAAAAAAATGAATGTATTGTGTATTTAAATGTTCGCAACAAAACATTCAGATCTTTGATGTGAACAAAATTATCTGACAAAACCTAATCAATTTTTAATCCACTGGTCTTTTGCTACAATATTATCGTGTTTGTTTTAAACAAATATTATGATAGAAATACAATTTCACAATTTTAAATTAATGTTTTCTTTTCAAAGCTGGAAATCAAATGTACTGATAATCTGAATGACTAATCTTTTAATAATGAATATTATTAGTTGTTGTTTTTTTTTTAATATTTGTTAATTTTGTTAATGTGATTTTCATAAAATTATGCAGAATCTTCATAAGCGTATTTTTGTGAATTTAATAACAACTATTTTTTACAAATAATTCGACTATTTATACCTAGAAAGTGACTCATTACATTAAATATGCAAGAAGCTTGAATTTGTACAATCAGCGAATGATCTTAATGTCAATGATCCAAGTAATAATGATATCGTTCGTGGAAAATGCACTAACCGCTTCATATAACCCGTACCAAACATCGTTATCCAGTGCATTTAGCTCGTCTTTCATTAATTTTAAGTATTTTTGTACGTTTTACAAAGTCGAAAATGAACTTTTCCACTTAGTTAGACTAATAATAAGTTTCTTTTTTATAACTGTACTGAAAATTGTAAAAATTGTAAACTTGAAAAATGGTTAAAATGAAAATTTTAAATTTCTTAAAAATACAAATTAACATAACAAATAAAATGTGTACATTGAAAACTCGCATATCAAAGGATTAATTATAATTGCTTTGAAAAACGAAGCAATCTAGTTTAAATTAGATTTAAAATGTTCTAAAACAGATTCAACTGACCGCGAGTCGAAAATTGCTTTAACTCCTTGAATTGTTCGTGATAAGAGAAATTCGACCACTAAAATTTATCGATTGTTTTGATAAATTAAACAAATAAAGGAACAATTTGCATCTAAAATTTTCGATTAAATAATGTCTATTTATTCACTTACTTTAAAAACTACAAGTATTTCAAATAAAGTTCAGATATCAAAATTTCTATATTCAAACATTTAATGTACAAATTGACGCACACAATTGTCAATCGCAAAAATCGTTATTATTAACGAACATTATGTTTGATGTTTATCAGAGAATACATTTGTTTGAATGGAATTGCTGACAATAATCACATTAGCACTCGGCAAATTATAGATCAGTTGTTATAATTTTATTATATAATTTGTTTCCATTATAACGGTTCGTTTAGATTTAAACGATTTATAGCTTTGTTCATTAAAGTTATCCTTTTTTTTCTCGACATTAATCTCTAATGAATTTTATTGATGAAAAACTGCATGTAATTAATGATTTAGCCCCGAGGGATTTGAGTTTAATAATTATTCTGCATTAATTTGTCAGACTGATGCAGACTATATATTTTTGACTGTCAGTTTGAAGCGATCATTTTGACAGAATTACAGTATTATTATCTGCAGCTTCGTTCGATATTTGCGTAGAAAAGTCTCTCAAAGGTCACACCTGACCACGATTTCCATTCGCAAATGATGTCACATTTTCTAATCTGAAAATGTATTTTCGTACAATAGCCCCTGCAAATTGTAACGAATTATAAAAGCGGACGTGTATGAATTTCCTTCATTGATATTCCGCCTGGAAATGATGCTGCGAAAATTCGGTGTCAATGAAACGCATTCATTTAACTGTACACACCAAATTCGTCGTTCTTATTAAAAGCGATATATTTAGTATCTTAATTGTGTGCAATAACATTCTTATGCTAAACAGTTTCATTAAGTCTGGCCATTGAATTTGCAATGACGAGTGGCAATTTACGCTTAACTTATTTACGCTTACTTTGTCGTTTTTTTTTTTTTTTTTTTTTTCATTCGACTCATTTGTGCCTTATCGTTGACTTAATTTAACATTTCACATTCTTATGGTAGATAAAAGATTTCTTTGACGAAATAAAACGCAAATAATATTTTCATATGTAAATGCATGCACAATTTTTATTGCTAGTTTTAATTAATAAAAACAAAAATGATTAAAATGTATTTTGTTTATTTATGTGTATGACAAATAAATGAAAAGAGTTTTAAAATGTTTTTAGTTCAAATTTAACACCATACTTTGTCACTACTGATATATTAGTTAAACTGCGTTTATAAAATGGAACAAGTAAGCATCAGTGGGGGACAAGTGAATTTCAATAAATAACAGAAGTTGCCGCATTGATATGCGCTTGTAATCAGAAGTAAATCATTTAATTTGGGTGGTTATAAATAACGAATTCCATTCGTATAATTTCATGAAATGTACATTATGGTATTACGCGTCTCGTTGAATATTGCATGTCGATATTCATTTCTATTCAGCGAACAGTAATATCTCGGGAAATGAGAATATTTTATGTATTTAAATATCCTGTAAAGCGCGCACCTGTCAAGATTCAAGACAAGATCATGTGACATTCGTACCATTATTTTCGCGTTATTTCGACCAATTTATCAGTTTCATATCCAATTCATCTAGCGGTCAAATTACGAAAATACTAACTGTCTTTAAATTTTATATTTTACTTTTAGTTTCATTAATTTACATTTCAATTTGCATGTTTGAAAATTTAGAATTAATTTTTGGGCATAAAAAGTATTACATTTATAACAAAACTTTTCGTTTATTTTCATGTTAATTTAATCGTATAACTTAATACAGCGCAGATAAACTTGATTTGCTTGTGCTTGTGATGAAAAAATTAAATTTTCAATTTTAATATCTAAAAATAGAAGTTAAAGATAAAATATATTTGATATTAAAAAAGAATCTGAATTTTGTTTTCACTAGAATTGTTTAAAATTTTATATCTAAAGTTGTTTTTATTTACTTCTTTTTTACGTTTTTGTTTTGAACCGTAAAAGAAAAGCTACTGTGTAGAGTGGCTCCACGGATCTACCTTTAACGTAGAATGATGTGGGATTAGAGATTTATAGTTGTGGTTTGGAAGAAGTTATCCTTTTCTCGAAGACCATTTGCAATGGTTTTTCAAGCACAGTTAAGAGCGTTTGAAAGTTTACAAGATCACTTGTAGAGAGGCAAAGAGTTATTAGAATCATTGATTACATTAATAGGATTTAATTAATCAAAAGCTCTGTCCTCTCTTAAATCAAGAAGATTAAATGCTCGAGTCATTTTATACTTGACATTTTATCATCTGTTGCAATTAAACTAATGAAAAATCAAATTACAAAATTAAAATTTCTTATCTCTTGAACTTTATATATATACATAAATATAAATGTGATTTTTAATGATTTTTAATTATATTTATTTATTGAGAACAAAAGTTTGTAATTGTCTTAAAAATTAGTTTTAATTACAAATTACTGTCATTGAAGTTTTGACAAAAAAGTTTAGCAACAAAAATGTAAAACTTAATGAATACCGCTTAATGAATGGTAGAAAATGGACAAAATCGACGACAGTTGTAGTTGATCGTATTAAAAATTTAGATTCTATTAAATTTGTGTCCATTCGAGTCAACAAATTTTGCATTTAAACATTTATCGAGGAAAATAATTAAAGTCTCTCGAGTGCTTTCATTGAATAGCAGTAAAATCATTTGTTAAAAATCTCACCGAACAAACTGAATTTAATTACGCGAGGTACTATATTTTCGCTATTTAACTAATTTGTTAAACTTCAGTATCTCTTTGACGTTGAAAATAAATTTGCTTATTTTGCCATCATTATACATAACATTTAGTTAAACTTATTAACAGATAGAAGGCAAGATTTTAATTTCATTTTCAAGTTTTATTTGATACTCAAATTTTATTTTAAAATTCGAATATTTCTTACAAGTTGACCTTTCACCCAAGACACTTCGTTTATTTGAGATAAGTGTCTGATGCTTTAAAACTGCAAAAACATTCTGTCTTAATTAAAAAATTTTCCATTTACTAGACGAGTTTTGTTCTCTCTTAAAAACAAGTTTACTCGAAAGAATGTATTACCTGATTGTTTCAACTTGTTTTTAACCAAAAGTGTCATTTCATACAACGGAACCCAAATAAAATTTAAATGCATACAAGAATATTAAATCAACTTTCAAAAGCATTTCTTTAGTTTTAAAAATAATTTCAAATGTAACACAATATTTAAATTAAAAAAATGTGGTAAGTTCAAACTTAAATTAGAAGGAATCAATAGTAGTTGAAAATAAGTTTCATCAACCAATAATGTGGAGAAATTTTGCACTAACTACTTATACTTTTCGCAAGACATAATAAAAAAGTTCTCGTTATATAATACTTGGTTAAGTTTGCTGCTTTAATTAAACATTGTAATAATGCTTGGCATTGAAATTCTAAATGGAAAAACAAATTGAGAACAAGGTTGTTTTATTTCAATTGGGACGTGACTTGTTGATAATTGAATCTTAAGATTAACCAATAATATTTTGATAAACTATCTTTTAAATTGATTTGTGTGTGTTATTATTTGTTTGTGTTATTGGTTTCTAGCAGGAATCTGAAAATTGTTTGAATTGACAATTTTTTATAATTTGGAATACAATTTTCATGATAAATGAAACAATTTTTGTAATAGCTTGCGGCTAAAATTTGTACCTGCATCGATTTAAACAGTGCAAAAGTGCATTTCGACACGATATAGGTAGGAAACCATTATATTTTCGGGCATCTGGTATCTCTCGAGACCGTGTTTTATCTACGTATTCATTGTATTATGAAATTGACATAATGTGAAAATTGTGTTAGATGAAAAAGTATTCTGATAAATATACATACGTATAGAAGACCTTGAATGCTGCGTGACACTAACAATCCGTACCTTTTCCATCAAACTAAACAACATTGTTGAATTTAACAAGCTTTTTATTTGTTGAACTTTTCATTTTGGAAACGTAACGTTTGAATTAATTTGAAAACTTCACTAAACTGAAATTTATTATCCAAAATGTACTATGTTATTTCAATTTTTGTAGCAGATTCTGCTTTTGGCTAAAATAGATAATTAATCATCAAAACAAAAATTAAATTTTGTTAATCTAACAAGATAAAAGCATTTTAATTAATAACAAGTTGAAATGATTAGTTTGCTGTTAAATTTTGAAGATAATTTTTATCAATAAAATTATAGTCAGCCACTATAACCTATCGCATAATTAACTGCTTTATACGGTACAATCTATAATAAATTGCGGGTAACATACTAGTTTGATAGAAAGCTATATTATAAAAAATACTACATGCTATTATAATTAGTTGCAAAACACGATAATAATAAAAAAATATACAATAAATTGAAACAAAAGTAGAGATTTTGTTACAAAAATAAAGAATCCGTAAAAACACATTTTATTATTTATAAAATAAACATTTAATGGCACTTTTGGCTATTACGAATAGAATAGAACGAATCAAACAAATTACATTTTGCAATTTGAAATGAAAATAATTCAATATCAAAGCCGTGATGTGCATAACTAGGTCACGTAAATAGACATCAAGTTCTAATAAGGCGGTAAACAACATAACTGTATAAATAAATAAAAGATTATAAACAGTAAATTTAAACATTTTAAAATACATTCAGAGAAAAAGGATGGTAAGAATTAGTTCTTGTTAGAATAACTTTTATTATCAAGAGACATAAGCAATCATAAAAAAGACTGTTTTTTCTGGAACTATATAATAATAATAAAAAAAGGAATCTTTAGATAATTTCTAGATTCAACGATAACTTTAATTTCAGAATTGTAAAATTACTATTATTATTCTATTGAAAAAGAAATCAGGAGGCACGGTAGTGACTCCGGCCAAGTATTTTTATTTTCATTAAATATTATAGTTTCTCAAGAAATGCTCTTTGACTATTTTTTTAGAATTATTTAAACGCAACACTTCAATAAATTTGCATTTTAGAAGTGATAAACATTATTAACCAAATTTTAAGCTACATTCAAAAGTCAATGAGTTTAAAATAATAGTTTAATATTCAGTTTTAATCTTGCGTCACGCAATTGCCTCTTTATATATATTTAAATGTCTTTTTCCAGTAGGTCAAACAAGAATAAAATTCTTTTTTATTTCTACTGTTTATTTTATTATATTTAACAGCAATAAAATGTGACCAAATTGACAAAGTTGTTCTAAATTGAAGTTAAGTGTAAAAAGGTGCGACGAATAACTAACTGAATATACTCATACTGTATTCAATCGATAAGCGTTATTCACAAGAACGTGGGGATCATGAATTCTTGAATCGTAGGTCCAAATCCTCGAGGTTCGGTCTGCGGATTGTTAACGTCCAAACTTCATTTGCAGAACAAGTGTGCCGGAGGGCTTAAGGCTCGGATCGAAGCCGGAGATGGTACAATGGATTAAGCCTCGACGCCTCGGGCATCTTAAGACTATTCATTTCTCCGGCACACAGTCATCTAATCTAATTTGTCCGTGTTTACTCTTTCAACTTGGAATAAATTTAGCCATTTGTCTCAATATCCCACTAAGTTTGTCTCTGTCTCAAAAAATCCCAAAATTACGACTCAGACTATATTTCGTTTTAATAGCCATAAATTTTGGCTAATATTCTGTGCCTTGGTGATCATTTTTTACGTCACAAATGCTACACCTTCAGAAAGTATACTAAGCGAAGAGTTGGCTAATATATTTACGCGGGTAAAAAGGTCTTTTAAAGGGGGTGAAGCGACACCAGCGGAATTTTTACATACAGATTGGTACAAGCCGTACCCGGAAGCAGGTAATTTTTGAGAGCTCGGGCGTTCGTTCGGATGTACGTCTGGGTGATAAAAGTAATGAGATCCATTATAACAGACTGACTTTCATTGTAACGAAAGTATCCGCTGCTTTTCCCGCCAGCAAACTTAAGTAGCTCCCGCAGGATTTACGATTTAAGACGTGGACTCGGGGCTTCATCTGTAATGCGATTAGGGGAACACAATTTTTCGCGAATTTCGTGCATTTTTGGATTCAACAGTCTATTGTTAATGATATCGCGGGTAAAACATTTTATTTCTCGGTTGCAAAATTTCAAATTCGGCTTTCAGATTGAATCTTTATTTAATAGTTTGTTATTCTTGAATAGTAATGTCTGCACTTTATTGTGCATTTTTATCGTTTATGAAGCAAATTTTACGTGACAATAAAATGAAATAAATAATATCTACTTTTATAAAATTATAAAAATGCGATTTTAATTTAAATTATTTTTGTTACTTTGGTTGCATTTTAATTTACATTATTTTTTTCAGAAAATAACTGTACAAAGTAGCTATTAAATTAATTATTTTCATTTAATAGACAAGTATGCAAATGACACCCGAAATAAATTTCATTTAATGCACGATTTTTAAAAGTTTTTTTTCAACTTCTGTTTTTCCATAATCATTTTATGATTATTACTTCTCTTAACGAGTCCCATTCCAATTATTTTTATGACTTGCATCCCAACGTGAGGTTTTTGACCTTAATCTTCTTATCATTTTCATTTAAATATTTTTACATTTTCTCTCTATTATTATTTACGTAATTTCACTATGACTAAAATACTGCAAATGTGCTTTGTTAAATAACAATAGCTTTGCACGATGTGAAATTATTAAAATAGGCCAGTTAATCTACTTCGCCGAAAACTTCATTGTGGCAAAAAGATAAAACAATGAATATATAAATACTTGTATTGTGTCTATGTTACATACAATGTGTTGTATAATTTCTCCATTTGTTTTTCTCTAATCACTAAGGTTTCCTCAAAATCGGATTAATGTAACCACGAGGATTATTCACTTATCTATTTCGTTTACAGGTGTTTGAGATTTCACAAAAAAAAAAAAAAAAAAAAAAACTCATGCTCTGCTCTTGTACAGTTTCTATGCAAAATGTATATTACAAATTTAAGGCAGTAAAATTAATTTAATTAATTAACATCAAATATTAGTTATTTATTTAAATAAAAGTTTATTTTGCATACAAAAGATATCAACACGTTTTACGATTTCATTAAAGCTTTTATTTGATAATAATTAAACATTAAATAAAAAAAAGTGTTAGTTTTATATATTATTCAATAAATTTAAATGTTCACTAAATGAATTATTTGAAACTCATTTCTAGATATCTTAAAGTTGTGAAAAATGTATTAAAGTCGATGTCGGATCAAAATAAAATCTAAATTATCTCATTTAAAACATTTAATTCAATATTTTAGAGTTTGTCATCCAAAAATAAATATAAAAACTGTAAAATCTATACTTATTTATACGACATAACTTCTCCCATTCATAAGATTATCTCAACTTCGGCAAAACATATTTCTAAACTTCTCTTAAACTTAGACATAATATTCAGCATACATAACTTTATTCATTTATTTAAAAATTATCAGTTTATAAGTATTTTTGCCAATTTTAAAAGTTGATAACAGTAAAATAGAATAAAATACCCACTTTTTAACATTAATAACCTTAACTTTTATAATAGATCGTAGACACAATTTTCATGTACAAATGATAATACAGAGAAAAATTTTACTTTAAGATTATAAATCTTAATATTTGTACTGATAGAATTACGGTTTTACACTAACAAAATTAAGTCGGTTATTTCAGTGTAGTATAAATTTATGACACCAATTATTTGATAACTTCTTTTTTAAATAATTTTCCTCCAAAATATTTTCATTAAATTAAATGGATCTCAAAAAAGTAATTGCAAATATTCATACAACTTCTGACACGCAGAAAAATTATATTGGTTTGAAGATAAAAATCGCCACAGCATGTAGACATTTCGTTTTGGCAGATCTCTCTGCCGAAAAGCATATCACAATGCAAGTATCTTATAGTAAACCAAAACGTTACACGCGACGTAGCAAAAATTAAATCGATTGACAATTGAATCAACTTTTTTCTTTTTAATATTTGACAAAAAAAAAAAAAAAATTCCCCTTCTGAAAGTTATCTCGTCAAAAGCAACTGCACTGACGGTAG
>JABFPM010002143.1:0-17580 GCA_022817325.1 Idris sp. 1 HC-2018 | reverse complement strand
GTTCACGTTATTCATTTGTCACTTTTGAGGCTAAGTTTTTGACATGTCAATCGTGAACTTAATCTACTTTTTTTGTGAACGTAAAATAAAATTAAGTTCACTTAACATTAAACTTACGAAATACGTAGATTTTAACCACTTCTCTTAGTAAATACAATAAAAGTATACGTGAACATAAAAAATTACAAAGTACACGTATAATGTAAATTACGTGCTCTAAATAATTTAGTATTCTAAGTTTACGTAAACAATGTCAATTGTGAACTTAATTGGCATTGACTTCTTCTACATTCTCTTGCTTTTCGCTGGTCACTTTTTGTAATAAAATTTTCAAATTTAGAGTCGGTTTTAGAAACTGCTTCTTTTTTCAGCAGCAATAATTCATCTTCTTCTTCAAGTTTTTCTTATATCTTCTTTCCATCCTTAATTCCATCTTCATATAGATTTTTTTGTTCTTCTGCTGATATGTTCTGAAATATTACTTATTGTTGATAAAATTAGTTAAGTTATTCCCGAAATTGTATAATTGTAATTCAAACCACACTACTGCCAGTTTCAACTTTTTCCTTCTTTGGTTTTTTGCTTGAACTTTTTTAGACTGTTTTTTCTTGTGTTTTTTAGTCCTTCATGAAAAATAATGCAAGAAGGAATTTATATATAAATAGAATTTACATTCACCTGTAATATTTCTTATGTGAAAAATAGTGTAGATTGATCAACTGACATATCTTTGTATGTCAAGTTGCAAATATAATTTTTTGGGTGCATACAATTAACGCAATGCCGAAAGGAAAGTCTCTCTCTTATTTTTAGTGATATTTAAAATTATATGATTGTTTTAATTAATTTAAAAAAACAGCCATGTACCGGTGTTGGTTATAGATGGGAGAATTTTATAAACTAAAAAACAACGAAAAATATAAAAAATTACGAAAGTAGTTTCAAAAGTACGATAATTTTAAATATCATTAAAAATAAGAGAGAGACAGAATTTCCTTTCGGCATCACCTTAATGTTACGTGTACTTGGTACTTTTTTATGTTCACGTATACTTTTATTGTATTAAACAAATTGGTTTAAATCCACGTATTTCTAAAATGTAATGTTAAGTGTACTTAAATTTATTTTACGTTCACGATAATGAAAAGCCAATTAACATTTTCACAATTGAAATTGTTTACGTGAACTTAGAATACTAAATTATTTGGAGCACGTAATTTACATTATACGTGTGATTTGTAATTTTTTATGTTCACGTATACTTTTATTGTATTTACTAAGAGAAGTGGTTAAAATCTACGTATTTCGTAAGTTTAATGTTAAGTGAACTTAATTTTATTTTACGTTCACAAAAAAAATAGGTTAAGTTAAATTATAGATTACTCTTACGTTGGTATTATTATTTTTCACTAGACTATTTCTAAATTTTTTGGAGCATTGTATCACATTTCAGTTCGTTAAAGTTCGTCACCGTAAACGTTGAAGTCATGTACATCTCGAACATTATTTTAAATACATTTTAGTCTCAAAGCCCAATTGTGTACTCGTTTTATTTCCACACTCTGCTGATAAGTTTTTACGTATTAAAAAAAAAATATTGATTCATGAATTTTAAAGAAAACTTTTAAAGTGCAAAACGGTAAAAATGTTGAGGCTACTGCAAATAATTACTCCGCTTTTCTAAATCCTTTTATAGTACTTCTAAATCCATTGAAATTAATGTTGACTCAAATTACAATTGGATTACTTGAAATAAATTGCGCAAAGTAACGCGGAAAAGCAATTAATTTGAATTTATGATTAAACAAACACGATTTCGAATAATAACACAAACACATAGTAGTGTGGCTGGTAAAACGTAAAGAAAATGTAAGTACTCTTTATTATTAAATAACGTTGATTTCAATGAAAATTTCGATCCCGCAAGAAATCAAAGATGAAAGAAAACAGGATACGCTCAGACTTGTGTAATTGTTACACTGAATGAACAAAGCCCTGCTTGGTGCAAAGGATTATGAATTGAAAGCCCACTCGACGCAACTTACATGGAATTATTATTCTGCGTTGGCTTATTCCGGTGTATTTCGAAAGTAGCAACTCGCCCGATTTGCCGAAGTTAACAGTGTGGAAAGTTTCATTGAAATTACGAGTTAAAATAACGCGCTGATGTTTTGCTCAAGTCTTTTGTACCGAAAACATCATTGCGTTATGATGAACGTATATTCTTAGTATATTATCTGGAAAATTACTCCACACTTTTCAATGATTATAGCCAATTCACGAGCATCAAACCAATTTGCGGGATATTTTATCCTTTAGCAAAACAATGGCTTTTCTAAAAATATTGGTTTATTAATTCCATTTTAATTGAAGGCTGAATGAAATCAAATAAGCGAATAAACAGAAATAAATGAATAGATCTTTTTGAATGATTTGTTAGTTATATATAATTGATAATTTGTTAATTAACTTTTAAAAGTTTAAACAGCAAAATTATTTGGTTGACAAGTTAATTCGAGTTAAAATTTTCAACCTTCTCAGTCTCTTTTTAGAGATTTAATTTTTAATTTTTAAAAATGTTCGATCTCTTATCATCCTCTTTAATTTCATTTTTGAAACTTCTTTTTTTATATAATATTTTTTAACCTCCCTTTCCTCGCAGAGCTGAGCTGGATAATGAAATAAAAACTCTGACGACTAGATAATAAAAATGAAGGATAAGTAGAAAGGCTACAACGCTAAGCACTGAGAGGGGGTAATTCACACCTCTTCAGTTCCTTCAATATCTTTAATAATAATAAATAATAAAATAGTATAAATAAATATTAAAATCATATATTTCTTAAATTTCATTGTAAACAATCTAGTTTGAATTTAGTAATATGGTTTTTATAAATACATTATTAAGATTTATTAATAACTAGGTAGTAAAAATACTTAAGTGTTCATTCATTGAAGCAACGACGCTATGTAAATAATAAGAATATATAACAACAGGCGATATCTTTGTAAAGGTAATTGATTTTTAATCGAAAACAAAGTATTGGAACAATTAGAAAAAAAAATTATAAATCTTGTAAGTAGGTCTAAATTCTAACCGACATAGGTAGTTTATGCAGAAAATGATGTTAAAACCTAGTAAAACTTCCTTTAACCGATTCCTGAAGAGCGGCAGTAAATGATATGTATGTGACAGTTCTCTGCTAGTGAATGATTCTTTTCCTATTAGACAGAAATAACAAATAAACAGCGATGCCTATTGGCACGCTGATCAGCTGTTCATTTCAACGCCGCCATGACACCTTCGGGAATCGGTTAATTTAAGATTTAAAAATCTTTTAGCTCTTAGACGCTTGTACACAAAGATATATAGTTTGTTTCAGTTATAAGTAATTAGTAGTGATTTATTAATTTTTACGTCACAGGTGCACAGAAGACATCATTATTCTCTCTGGAACTTTAAAAATTGACGTTTTCTGTGCTCTGTAAACGTAAAATATCGTATGCAACTCGAAAAATGAATATTAAATTCCAATCTTGTGCAAGATTTAAGACCCGAGCCGAAGGCGAGCACAAACTAGAAATTCACTTTCATTTTTGTTGTTGCATAATATACTATTAATAATAAAAATGATTATTAATTAACACTGCTAATTAATACATATTTAGCTTTCCTCTGAATACTAATACTTTTTATTGTAAAATGTGCAATTTATTTTATACATATGTTTCTTGACATAATTCATATGGAATAGTAAAACTGATAGACAATGTCAATAATTTTCTAGATTTTTCATAGACAACAGGATCTATATCAAATCGTTAATATTTTATATTTTGGTGGCTATTCTAAAACTCAAAAATCATGTTAACATATGAAATACGTTTTTTTCATAAGGTATTATTTGTTTTAAATTAGTTGATTTTTTTCTAATTAATTGGCAAATGAAAAGATCATAACAATAAAAATAATTACAAATGTGGTTATATAAATATATAAATATAAATATGCGTCTTGATCTATAAAGGGATACTATATTTGGAAAAAAATACCATAGGGGGCCTGCAATCAAACGGTTCTTTCTCATAAAGATAAAGTTTGACTGCTCGAAGAATAAATAGACGAAGTACATCAACAACTGTTTTTGGTTGGCAGTGATTATCCTAGCATTACTGAAGAGTTTATAGGGTAATAACGAAACGAAATGCCATAAAATCTACTTTGATAATTTTGTCCAATATAAACCTCTGACTTAGAAAATTATTTTTTTTAATTCACACTGAAAACATGGATTTTCACAAATTGCAGTGAAACATGTGTTTACATAATAAAATGATAAATGAAAATATAAACAATAATAAAAGACCACTATAAAGATCATAAAAATAAAATTAATTGATTATTCTCTTAAAACATTATTCAATTTACATATAAATAATATGTTTATGAGCTCAATTTTTTCGTGTATTTGGAAGTTCAAGGAACAAGGAAAAATAGTTTTAAAAATGTGCTTCAAGTTTTAAATTTTCGAGAGAAAAATTTTGATTGTTTTTACAAAATAGTGCATGAATAAATTCAAATAGGCGAAAACGTAATACGAAAATGACGCTTGAATTATAATTCGTCGTCGTATCATTACGATGAGAAAATAGGAGCTAAGAACAAAAGGATATTGGACAGTAAAGTACGGTAAAATCACGCATGTCTATTTCTAAAATGCGGCATACAAAAGGAGTATTTATGACTCCATAGCTTTGTCATTGGATTGTAAAAGCTCAGTATTGTTTGAATCAGAAAATTATAAAGTGCGGTCGACGGCTTGTAATAACGAAAATCAATATTATATTACGAAAACCAATGTTCAGTGGTTTTTTACACTAAAACGAAAAAATAACGCATTCACAGGTTTTCATATAAAATGTAATATGAGACGTTAAATGTTTATAGCGATGAAAGTAAAAAAAAAAAAAATAATTTGAATGTTTCATTGTTCAAATGAATATGAAATATTTCGTTTATTTTTTCAAAAAGTTATTATTGAATTAAAAAAAATATGCTACTGTTATTTTCTCCGTTAAAAAAATCACTAAATATCATTTACATCTTTGATTGTGCGAGTTTAATGCAACCGAAGTTTATTACCATATTAGTTTAATGAGCCAACATATGTTAGAACCAAATATTCTGTTAGAATACTATATTAAATTGTGGTCAGATTATTTTAATGATATTTGAGTGTAATTCTCGTTATAGTATGGTTTACATGCTCGTGATTCTAAATTAATTTGAAAGTTATTAAATTACATCATTTAATTGTCTTTTATTTTATTTCCTTAAAAGAATGTATCTTACTGTAAATGCAATTTTTATTATTTATTGTTTATTCAATAAATCAACAAATTTATTTCATATTAATTATACATATTTTAATTTAAAAATAGATAGAGAAAAATTGGTCAGTGCGGCTTGATACGGTAATATGACATAATAAGGGTTTAGCATAATTAAAGAGTTATTATGAATTGGATTAGAAAGACAAGTAAGACAGAAATCGATAAAAATAATTTCGCAACTTTTCTAAATTCACGTGTAGATTAATATTTTGTCACATGAATGATTAATGCCTTGAATTATTTTTTAACCGATAATCCATAGACATTTCCAGCACAAAAGAATAAAATTAATAAAATAGAATACAATAATATTTACCTCATATTTTTTGCACCTCCTCGGCCATATAAGAATATATCACGTGGACCTGAGAATTTGTGATCAGGATACTGATCACTGTTGCGACTATAAAACACACGCGAACATGGTCCAGTTCCTAATGGATCTCCATCTTGATGGAGATCAACAAACTCATAAAAAGCTCGAAAGTTGATTGGCCTGAAAAAATAATAGAAATCATTATCTTTAATTTGTTAAAATTTTTTTTATGTTTTTTTTTATTTAAATAATTACAGTAATTTATCAAACACTAAGTTTACTCAAATTATATGGTTTTAGTTAGTTTTAAGTATTAAGTGCGAATTTACAAAAATATAAATATTGTTCTAATAGATTTTATGTAGGCTGACAATATTAGTTGTTAAATAAAATTTTGAACTTGATTGAGTTTTTCACAAATTAAGAAATATAAGCTCTGGCAGACACAGTGACTCTGGAACCAAATTTACAATGTTGAAAGGAGATTTTTAATAGTGATGAAAAAAGTTGCACTTAGTTGTATCTATTTTAATTTGAAATAACTCTCGTTTGAACATAGTGTACAAAAAAGATTTTGTTATATTTATTTAATTGTTTTAACATTTTGAATCACCTTCAAGTCACTTACTAATGAGCTTTTTGTTTAAAATGTTCATTTATATTTAACTTCCAACTCAGTAAAAATTCATTACAAATCTAATTGTTTTTTTCTTAAATATTATTCCAGAAAAGAAATTGAACAAGAAATAGACCAATTTTTGTTATTTCAAGAATTAAGGTTCATTTGAAAAGATCCTCGAAACACAAAAAACAAAATTGGTTTTGAAGATGAGACTTTTAAGTGCAGAAACGTTTTAGGGCATGATTTATCAGCGATCGTGGTGCGCGGTGCGTGGCAAGTGAAAAAATATTTAAGGTGAACGGAAAATGAAGAAAAGAAGCAAACGCAAAGAACCATTGAAACTAAAACCCTCGAGCGCTCTGGTCGTGATAAAACGAGGGCACCTCGGAGCGGTTTGAATAGCTCCGAATATCATCGTTCCAATCGTTTCTATTTTCTAGGGTGGAATGCAAGCTTCAAAAATAAGGGAAACTGACTCTTGCGGTACATTGGAAACTTGCCTCAGGGCTGTCGACTCGATCATGCGCATTTCTATCGTAAGGCTGCTTCCTGACGAAACATAGCTTTCGCCGAGGGAGCATGGTCGACTCGTGTTTTGCAGAATTGCATGGTCACAGCTCTTCGGTACACGATCTTTGCAATACTTTGCCACTAGAGTAGTGTTAGTTCCAAGTCGGGGTACGCCGATTTGATTATTTTCGTTGGTCCTTTCTATGTAACGTTGTCGTTCTTTCTCACTGAAATAATTTTTTATTATTATTTTGTAATGAATTCAAAATAAATATAATGATAATTAAGTCGATAAATATTATAATTGTAATTTAATTACTATAATTTATTATAAATTAATTGTGCCAATTAATAATAATAGAAAATATAAGTTAAATTCCCTAAGATTTTGACATTTTTGGCTTAAACCTTCAACTATATGATTAGGATCAAGTTGACTGTAAGCTGTTTTGAATTTTATGCCAAATTTACGGCTAGAAGAAGGGGATGAGTTGAAAGTAAAAAAAGGTGGGTTGGAAATCAGACAGTTGATTAAAACAGAGATAAGTTGAAAGAGCGAGTTGGGGGTTTTCAACTCAAAGTTTGAATTTTGATATTTACAGATAACTATTATTCGTTATTATTATATTATTGTTAAATTAATTAGCACGTTAATTAAAGGATTATTGCAGTACTGTTCTGAACAATGCTTATTTAATTTTAATAATAGATGCACAGCAATAAATTGTATTCATTCATCATTTTTAGTCTTATTTAAAAAAGAATCATTCTCTACTATTGTAACTCGTGGAGTGATTGTAGTACAAACTTTTTTTCATGTACAAAACTTTTCGTTAACTGCATACTAAAAAGTACATTATTTTTATTTTTAATTAAACTTTGCTGTCCAGAAGACCAATTGAGGAAAATTACAAAAGTTTAATGACATAATAAAATACTTGAGACAATTGTTATCAAACTTTCTAAACAGTTTTCAATAAAATGTGTTTATTCCTCATTGAATAATATCATTCTAATTCTAAATAATTTTTAACCTGTGATTTCTAGACTTTTGTGTTTATTTTCATTTGTTTGTAGTATAAAAAACTTGATATTTTTGATGAAATTCTAATTCTCTAGTGGTTCATATCTATTTAGCAAATTTTGTTTTAATTAAAACATCTTGAATATACTATTCTTCTTTTTATACATAAATTCACAAAAAACTTCAGCTTGCTATGTCACTTTTTTTTCATAATAACATTGATAAAAAGGTGTTGAGTTGAAATTGAATTGATTTCGATTGCTTTAGGGAAAAAAATGGTTTCAATCAACGAAAATGTTATTTTTTCATTCAAATACATTGAACTTTGAACTCCAATAAAATTCTGCAAACTGTTTCGCAAGAACAAGCTGATGAATTACATGGTATTTGCTTCTCTATAAATCCTCCTGATTGATTTAGTCTAGGTATACTAATGGGTTAGTTTATATATGTTAAGAGAAACATTGTCTAATATTTGGAAAATGTAAACTAAAGTAATACACATTTTATTAATATTATCATCAATAACAATTTTAAATTATTTTGTAAATAAATATACTTGTAATATTTAAGGCTTCATCTTAAATTATTTCAAAAAATAAAAATTAAATTCAAACTTAATACTCTTGAATTGAATCAATAGATTGAAATATTTTTTTCAATAAATTTCAAATTTAGATATCTTTTTTTTTTTTTTTGATTCGAGAACATAATGGTAAATAAATATAAAAATGTAGTAATATACCAAGCAAAAAACGTGTAGGTAAGATTTGTTCTGATATTCAAATATTTATTTTGTATAACAGAATCTCATAAAATATGACTCAATTTCTAAAATGCATCCCATTGAAAATTCTATATGAACGATAATGTATTGAATTTTACAGATATGATTGAACTTTGAAAATGTTGAAATTACATTAGGTGATATAATCAAGACCAAATGAATATGTACAAAAAATGAAATCATTCTAGATGCAGCAAATAAATTGTCAATTCTGGAGATAATAAAGTGCAGTAACTTTGTCAACTGGTCAACTCGTTTCTGTTTCCATGTTAATTCTCTAATTGATTACTTCAGATAACAGAACTTACATTTTCATTGTAAAAGAAAAATAAGAGCTTTAATCCGACATTCAATTTGTGTGATACAAACACTGGTAAGTGTCATATTTACCAAGATATATCATTGCACTCAGAGAGAGGCATTACATCGCCGTCCCATACTTTCAAGACCGTTGAGCATTCGTCTTCATTCATCATCTGAGTGCCTTCGACGTGAAATTTCAAAATCGATAACCAAACCCGAAATTCCGGCTGCGGTTGTCTTGGGGGTGGTTTTCGCCAATCTTTTCCACGACTTTGCACCGGAAACTTTGGCAAAGGCCGCTGTGGTGTCGGACTTGGCATCACGGGACCAGCACCGCGTAAATGGTATAAGCATGTTGTGTTTCGAGGTAGTGAGTGCAACGGAGAAGTCAAAACCCCACCATCGCTGCCTTTTAGCCAAAATTCGCAACGCTTATTCCGGGCATAAGTCGGCGAGTCTGCATCCACAAATTTGATCTGTAAAAGTTTTCAGTCGTTGCTTACTTTGCTAATAAAAAAGAGTATATCTGAGAGTTTTACAGCATATCGTAAGTATTTTTATTTATCTGTATGACGAAACTGTTTTCGTGTTTGTTACATAACATTCGTTTTAAACAAATTTTATTATAATATATCTAACATCTAACGATGTTTAATATCTGAAGTTTATTAATGAAATTTTGAGAGCTCATGCACAGTACGTTTTAATCAATATTAAATTAATATTTAATCAATATTGATTTAATATGATATTGTTGCAAGTTTTACAATAAAAAATACATATAGTGATTAATTTCTTTGTATAGAATTGAAATTATTATACAGCAAATAATTACAAAAATTATACAAATATTTCTTCGAATGTAATTGACGTTTAATCAATTATTGATAGATAGTTTCACAATCGTTGTAAACAATTTCATGATTGTATCTTACATATTGATTATAATTAACAGATTAAACTTTTTGTTAAAAATAAATATGTAACTAAAATAGCAGTATAGTACACTATTTATAATGATTTTATGAGTTATTTTGCAAAGATTACAGATGTCTGAAATGTTTTTCATTGTAAGAAAAAATCCATCGAAAAATTAGTAATCTGATTTTATCGACATTACTACTGGAATAATTGAAATGTTAACATAAATTATTATATTAAAGTACGATTTTCCCATATGCCTGTTATTGTTTTTGCTTCTTCAACGATGAACTTGTTTTATTTACTTGAATGCAAATTATATTAACATAGTTGTTCAAATAAATTCCTGAAAACTTATAAAAAGCTGTTCTGTTCTCTCTGGTAAGTGAAGTTACGTTGGAAGAAATTTATGTACGCGCTATTTGGTAATTGTTCGCGATGAAGAAAATTTACCTGAACTTCCAGTTGAAAACCATGAAGTGAATGTGGTAGCGTCGGATGGAGAAAAGTTCCAAAGGGAGATGTTGTGAACTCGACTAACAGTTCTCGCCCACTACTCGTTGCCTCTGGCACAGGTTCACCTCCACCGCAAAATTTTAAAAGCACTGGATCCCGAGTTGTGTAACCATCGTAGATAGTTACATAATCCTGATGCAAACAAAAACTTATTAAATAAACATTTTTGTTTAATTTTGTAACAGTTTGTCGGACTTTGTTCATCATTTAATATGTGATTAAATATTGATTCATCGAGGACAAAAGAAAATTGTCAATAATTTGTACATTTAAAATTGTATATACAAATAATGTCTATATTCATTATTAAATGTATATTTTATTTACCATATAATAATAAATAGTTAAAAAACTTTTATTTAAGTAATGGACATGAACATTAACAAATTTAAACGTGGTATGCACAGATGAAAAGTTTGACCTAAATTTCAGTTATTTCGACCAAAATTTTAATTAAAACTACTACTGTATTTGGAAACAGGAAAAATATTTAACATGGCATTATTACAATGCCTTATATATTCCTGCTACATAAATGAAAATGAAAATATGAATTGATATGAATGAAATTTTTTAAAAATACAGTTGTGATTTAATTGTTTATCAATTTTTTGAAAAATTATCATGTTTTTTTCTTGAAATTAAAATTAATATTTTAATTAATTTGATTATTTTTATCTAATAAGTATAAATTATATACAAAAGCCACATACGCCAATAATCAGCGTCCAGAATTTGCGCATTGTTCTACTGTATCAGAAATAATAATATTTTCATTTTCAAATTATGGATGGTTCTGTTGATACTGATGAGCACTTCATGTAAAGTTCTATTATTGAGCTTACGCCGACCCTATTGTAGACCTTGAGAAATTCATCCCATAGGCCTCATCTGTGATTAAAGGCATGCTTTGTTACGATCTTCAAATACCTGTACAATGTCACAGTCTTGCCAAAGACGAAGTTTGCGAGGAGGAGGCTCAGTCTCAGTGGCAGGTTGAGCTTGAACAGCCACCAATTGACCGCGTGGCTGTCTTACTGATATGAGGGCATATTTCCCTGGAGGAATTTCATGTTGTCGAACCTGTGACATTAATTAAAGTATCAACTGCAAAATTCGCTGCTTATGCAGCTATACATTTACATTTAATTCACTTATAAAAGATTATCTATTCAAAGTAAATGAATTCATTAAACTTAATTAACTTTTTTAATTTATAATTAATTTTAACAGAAATTGATTAACTTTCAGTTCGAAGGTGCTTATAATATTTATGCAACCTGTTGAATCAATAGATTCATTTTATAACAAAGTAATAAATAAAATGCTTACTAAAAGGGTTTTTTTTTCTATAAAATAAGACTAAGTGTTGAAAAAAAGTTGTTTGGCTTGGAAAATGTTTTGTTTTAATAAATCTTGTTTTCAATAAATGTTCAATTTAGATGAAGATGAAATATATATATATTAAAAGCAACTAGCAAATGGGGAAATTGTAAATTGATTCTGTAAGCAACAGAAGGGTCACTGCTGCAAAGATCTGTAAGGATCTGTCGTTCTGGCAGTTCTGGAATTTCTGAGGAACAGTGAATCATGACGCGTCAGGAAATGCGACATTTGATAAATTGAACCAGAGTTTACATCATGCCGGTGAATAGAATTCCTCTAATTCTAGTTCGTTCTCGTTGCTAAACCGAAGTGTATATTTGGAGACAGGGAGATTGTTGCATTATAATTTATTGATTCACTAAATAGTGCGAAATGGATTGATCAATGCATCGACATTTTCTATAAAACAAAGTAGTATTTCGATGCTTTATTAAATTTAACAAATAATGAATGATGATGTTCATCAATAAAATTTGTTCAAATTCGTTTAATGCAGATGTCAAAATAGCTGCAAAAACATTATTTTGGTAATGTTCATTTTATATAGAAAAATAATAGGATTCAATAATTGGTTTGTAAATCAAGTTTATAGCTTACTAATCTTGAATAATGTTTTTTTTCTTTTTCAACAAAATTACTACATTACAATTGGAATAAAAAGCACAAAATCAAATAGGTTGCAATGGTTTGTGCGAAAAAAATGGGAAAGCCGTCACAAAATTTATGAGTCTGGATACTGGAGAGTAGCAGCAGAAGTCGAGTAAAATAATGTTCTATGGCAGGACGTTTGAAAATTTGCTAACCGTTCTAGAAGGAAACAGGATATTTTTTTACTGCTTTCTGTCAGACATACAATTTAATCTTCAAATAAATTTTGTTCTCACATTTTTTCCAAAGTTTTCTTGTATTCAGTATGAAGTTTTAATGGAAATAATTATAATCATTTTTATCATAACATTTTCAACTTATTTTGATTTAAAATAAATATGCTTTTTTTTTGTTAAAAAATTATACCTTTACATTTAATATCTTCACACAACTTCATTAAAAGCCAATTAATTTTAAAAATCTACGTATCGTAGTTACAACTCACCGCATAATAACATGTGAGATTCCTAGGATAAAGACCAGGAAAATTAGGAGATTGAAGGCGACATTTCTTACGGTCGCAGTTATGGAAGATGCGCGAACAATAAGTGCCGGAAATCAGTTCGCCCAGATATTGCTCTGAACTTGACGACTTTGTTGGTTCCGGATACTCAACCATCTGCACCGGCATTGCTAGAGACGTGTTTGACTCCAAAATCGATTCTGCAGTAGTGGTAGGTATTGTGGACATCTGTGTCATGCCTACATAACAATCATAAAAGATATTTATATTCCTTTTACACTACGCATCGTTTTTTTATTATTCTTTTATGGGCCAAAATAAAATTACATCATCTTAAAAAGTAAAAAAAAAATTTCAAAGGAAATTTGAATGAATTTTTTCCTTTAATTAAGTAATTAATTTTCGACCATCTTTATTAGCTTTTGTGAATAACATATTTTTCAATCTACTGTAAATTTTGTGGAAACATTAAAACGTCCGCCAAATAGGAGTAACTGACCTCTCAATTTGGCACTCTTTTAATTAAATTTTTACAGAATGAGATTTCTTTTCGGGTTTGTTTGGTGAAAAATGAAAAGAGTTTTGTATTCATGAAGGGGATATGTTGAAGCCACGCTGGAGGAGGGTCGATATTATTATTTTAGTTTTGGCGTGAAATATTCGTGGTACGTACCGACAAATGGATTTCCGTAGCGCACCACTGCGTCTTTTCGTCGTATCATTTTGTATGCCATTCGAAAATCAAAATTGAACCCAGTTTGATCCTTGCTTAGCCTAAAAAGTCGTAGAGTTATTGTAACACTGGGTGTTTCGCTGTAATATATCGCCGGGCCACGAGACGTTCCGCACCACAAACCACCGACGTCTGGTCGATGAGTTTCCGATATTTGCAGAGATCCATCTGGACAACCTTCTGCGGTGAACGATACAAATTTTCCAATCGTGAAGCTATCGAACGTCAGCTGAAATCAAAAAAATTGAATTACTTAGTTTTGCATTTTTATTGATTATTTTTCTTATGTGTAAGTTTCAATATTTTATTTTATCAAATATAAAAAAAAAAATATTTAAAAAAATCATGACAAAATAAAATAATCACAAACTTTGGCCTTTCTAAATTCGTTATAAAAAAAATAAAAATAAAAACTGCAGGTATAAAAAACTGAAAATAAAAGTTTGCCGGCAAATGGTGGAAATTTTACGGAAAGCGGTGTTCATACATTTTGCATCTGCGGGGGTGCAATTTAAAGGGAAGAGGGACGCTCAATAAAACATTTCCTGGTTTTGCTGTAAAGAAATAGATAAAGAAAAAGTTTGGCGAGACAGTGGGGTTCTCTAAATGAACCATTTTGTAGAATGAAAATTTGTTTGTATAAAAAATATCTTTTAGTTTAATGAAGCTTGACTATTAAAACTTTTTACTTTATCATTCGTCCCCACGTTATTTTTTCAATTTAAATTTCGAAACTTTTTGTGCAAATTCATCTTAAATCCCAGCAATTTTCATTAAGTTAAATTATCTATTTTGATTTTAGTTGCGGTTAACTATCAATTAAATTGAGTTGAAAATGGGTTCACTTTGTCAGATGATTGCAATCCAGTTAGGCATTAAAATGTAATTCCTCTGTTTTGGAATATTCAATAAGTTTCACTGAACTAGCTTTATTGAAGCAAACTCTAATTTTGGACAATAACTCAAAAAATTTCAAATTTAAGGCCATTCGGAACGGGAGAAAACTACAATGAAATTATAGTAATCTCATGTGAATATAAACAAAGTTTATTAACTTTCTTACGTTTTAGATTAAACATCAATCCCTTATCAAAGAATTTTTTACATCACTAAAGTACTTAACTTAATCAACACAAAGTATAATACGTCGTAATACAGTAAGAAAGTTGTTACGTTATTAGTTTTGATTAAGTACGTAATTCAACATCTGACCATTCGTTAACAGAATTACAATTTTTGTTGATAAATAACTTTTCCTTAGTTGCTCTTTTTTGTAGTTCTTTTCATTAACTAATATTTTATGTTTTCAAAATCGAAACGGTGCGACTTGTCAACTTGATGTCTTGTTAGGGGAGTATAATTTTTTGTCTCTTGTTTATAATCATTCTTGTGTTTATAAATTCGTTTTTTTAGATATCTTTTCGTTTGTTCGATATAAACTTGGTTGCAGTCCTTATACGAAATTTCATAAACCACATTCAACCTGAGTTCTATGTTATCTTTATTTTTTAACTTATCAAAATATATATTGGTTTTATTACGATTACTAAAAACTGTATCTAATTTATATTGTTTTGATACATGTTTAATTCTGTGAGCAATCTGTTCAACAAAAGGAGTTATTACAAAATTCATTTTATCTGGAGTTTCAGAATTTAGAATATTATTAGAACTGGATCGCCTTAAATATTATAATCGTTTTTTGATATTAGTATCGAAAAAAACAAATGGATAGTAATTATTTAGTAAGGAATTTTTTATGACGGGAATGTTTTCATCTAAAAAGCGTAGGTCACTTAAATTAAACGCTTTATAAACCACGTTATAAACAATGGCGATTTTGTGTGATTCTTGGTGGCGAGAAAAGAAATTAAGTACCCTACCAAATCATGTTGGTTTCCGATATCAATTCGTGATTATTTTACCATTTTCAATTAAGGAAATGCTATTTATCAACAAAAATTGTAGTTCGGTTAACGAATGGTCAGATGTTGAATGGCAGTGATTGTATTTTTTTCACAATCATTTTTATTTGTATAATTTATATATTCAATGGTGTTATTGTTTATTTCTTAGTCAAGTTTCAATTATTATTATGACGTATTTAATCAAAATTAATAACGTAACAACTTTCTTACTATACTACGACGTATTATACTTGGTGTTAATTAAGTTAAGTTTTTTAGTAATGTAAAAAATTCTTTGATAAGGGATTGATGTTCAATCTAAAACGTAAGAAAGTTGACAAACTTTGTTTATATTCACATGAGATTACTATAATTTCATTGTAGTTTTCTCCCGTTCCGAATGGCCTTAAATTTGAAATTTTTTGAATTATTGAATTTTTGAGGAACGTGTGAATAAAAAATTGTGGTATTGTATCTCACAAATACAATCAACACAATTTTTCTATATAATAATCTAATTTAGGACTCTTAACAAGGATTTATTAATTAATGTTAGCATCAACTAGTTGGCCATATTACTCTTGTATACTAAAACAATAATTATGAGCTAATTTTTAATATCAGTTTACTTTTATAATTAAAAATAAAACTTAAAAAATAATCATTTGATTTTACAATAAATGATAATGATAAAAAAAATTTAAAACAGCAGAAATTTTAGATCAAATGATTTAGTAAAAATGGATTGATGAAATTCAATTAGAGAAAAAACTGACGACGCATTGTTTGAAAAATTTTGCACATATCATAGCGCGTATAAAAATGGCATGGTAAACCAAGAAGCACGTTCTTTATTACACGTCGCGTTTCAATTGCACTTCGCTCTACTTATTCACCTCTCTTATACTCGGAGCACCTGAAGACAGAGAAATATAAAAAGGAAAGTAAAGTGATACAAAGAAGTAGAAACAGAAATGTCCTAGTTTCGATTACATTGCCTTTCGGTAATGTACATTTTTGCACGTGACACAAGTTTCTGATAACAAGTACGTAAACATCAAATAAAATATTCCGAAAGCGTTTTTAAGACAATTTCATCTACTATGAGTCGAAAAAATGCCGTGTATTTATTTTATATAATAACGGCTGCTGCTCATGCAAGCATATTTATTTTTATCATTGTGATAATATGAGCACGGAAGTACAAATGTCAATTCTCGTGTTCAGGTACCATTTTTTTCTAATCCACAAAATCTGAAATTTCTATTTAAAGCAAAAAATAATTTTACTTTTAGAAAACAATTTGTTTTAAATGTATGTTTTTTTGAAAAAATATTGTTTCAGATTAAACGTTTTTAATTCCTCTAAATCTGAAAAAGATTTCTTTTGTATGACAGTTATTTTTGAAGAGAAATCATAAACAATTACAGGTTTTGTTTTCTATATTAATTCAGAGATCTTTAACTTTACTTTTAAACTCATAGTCCTTACAGTTTTAAGACCTGAACTAAAACTTCTTGATAAAATTCTCAAGTTTAAAGGTCTTAGAGTTTGCCTTCGAAAACTTTGAATCTGAAAGCTAGCGTCCTGTGAATTGTCCTCAAAGCCTTTGAGCTCTTGTAATATTAAATGTAAATATCTAACTAATATCGTGAAGAAGTTTGCCCTAAACAATGGCCATGTTTCTCAACTTTATATATTGAGATAAAAAAACAACTACTATAAAGAAGGATCAGCAGTTTATCAACCTTATTAAGAACTAAAATTTCCAACTGAATTTTTTGCTTGAAAAAAGATTAAGTATAAAAACAATAGATATTTTCTATTACAATTCAAAATTTTAACCAGAAAAAAATTATGAAATCAATTCTATCTATATTTGTCTGATAAAATGTACATTTTTTTCTCTTGAACAAAAACTGCTATTCAATAGGACTTGAGAAACAATAATTGTTTATACTTTTTAGCATGAATATAAAAAGTTGCATCAGCCAAGGCAATAAAATTGCAAAGTCGAAAAAAGATATTTGTTGCTACCATATTGTTCCGG
>JABFPM010002142.1:0-17581 GCA_022817325.1 Idris sp. 1 HC-2018 | reverse complement strand
AAAATAAAAAAAAAAAAAAAAAAAAAAAAAAAAAAAAAAAAAAAAAAAAAAACTTAATGATCTCAATTTTAAAACAAATACTTTTAATTGAGGATTTAAATTTGCAAAACCTATTAAAAGGGATTTTTTTAATAAATAAATTATCAATATCAAAGTAAACTCATTTGCATAAAAATTGTAATACATCATTTTTATTCTTATTTCAAATAAATTTACAGCAAGATTTCTAAATAGCTTTAAATGTATGAGATGGAAATAATCAATTTGTTAGACAGTTATTCGTTACAGCGAATATCCATCATTTTCTTCCATTATGATACCAAATTTATAAAATATATATAAAACGTGTACAGACTTTTTTCAAGCAGAAGTAAAGTTATCCCTTCTTCGACAACCCTGTCATTATCTAGAAAATAAACATGTTAATTTATCTAAACTTTTATTAGGACAATAATTGCCAATGAACTTAGATTCATCCAGATTATGGAAGGATTAGTCTCAAGATTAATTCTTATCAACGAAAGTTTTAATCTTTCTTCCCCCTCCTCCCCCTCTTCTTGCCAGCTTAAGATTTTTTTTCTTCTTGTGGAATATTAAAATTTTTTTTAACAGTCAATTTTGTCATTGTGCTTTTGGTATCGTGTTGTTGATCGGTACGCATACTCACCTGTCATATCAGAACTCGTGGTAATGACTGGAGATTACTTACTAATCATTCCTGATGCTCAGAATATAAAGCGTACTGATTGACGGTATAACGTTCAGTTGTCGCCGACGTGTGTGTTCAAAACGTGGTACTGGGGTGTGTCAATAAATAATACCCTTAATTTTTTATCTAGTGACAACTTTCAGTGTACAATTTTGATAAAAATGAAGATGAAACAAATTTGGAAAAGTTGCTGTAAGAGTCTTAATTTTGTCTTCTCTTTTTATATTTCTTGTGTGAAATTTAAGTGATAAGTTTTGTGTCGGAGTTTGATTTACCTGCATGAGTGATTTTCTTACCACGTGAAAAAGAAGAGAAAAAAATTAATGAGCATGGTTGGAAATGAAATTTTTTGCAATTATTTGCGACTAATCAGTATTTTGTTTTAAGAAACAAAAACTAAATATTTACTAGATTCTGCGATAAACTGTCGGCAAAAAAAGACAGCAAGAAATGTATCAATGAAGCGGTGGTTTCGTGATCTTTGCAATATAGTCGCTATGTTCTTACCATTGCTAAGAAAATTTTTATAATTGCAATTATTTGTATTTAGTCTTTTATTCTTATCTGTGTTCTTATGTCTATACATAAGAACATTTATTTTTGAAGTTACGATTCTTTCACAACTAGATTTGTTTAATTTTATAATTTATTCAAATTTAATGAAATCTTTTGTAACCGAAATACTGTCAAAACATTTTTTGAAAATGTATTTATTAAACATTTTTTATAACACCGAACTGTGACCATATAATATTGTATACGTATTTAATTATTATTAAGGAATATTTGTAGAATAATAAAATAATATTCTGGTAATGATAAAAAAATGTTTCAAATATTGTATGACTATTATTTGCGGCGAACATATCATATTCTCAGAACATTTCTGGATTATTTTATAACATATTAAGATTATTATTTTAATTTTTTGTAACATAAAATTAATATTTCTAGAATATTCTGAGAATATTATGTGCCCATAGGGTATGCATTAACTGTATGATCTTCGAAAATTTAACTAATTTATTATATTTTGATTTCTTATAATAACTGAAACTAGTTGACCAGTAATTACAAATAAATCTATAGCTTGAGCAATAATTATTGTGCATTAAGTATTTTGGGAAAACCTAATTTTACATGTTGTTTTTTATAATGTTATTTTATAAATATAACAAGTCATTTAAAGTTAACATCAACAATGCGGTAACAAGAAGATCTGAATCAATTTTATAATAATTATCTAATAACGATTTATTCTGAAAATATCGCAAGGATATCAAAAGCTGGACAAGATATTTTAATGATATTACTTGAATAATTTTTTGATATCTGCATGTTTAAAGTATGTTTCCATCACTAAGTAAATTTTTATAATTTTCTTTTATTATTACTATTAAAATTAATGTAAACTTTAAGTCTACTTTAAGTACTTTATGACAGTAAATGTTATAATCAGTAATAATTTTACTCTAAACCTTTTTGTGGATCAATAAAAATTATTTTTATTGTTATCTCAAAGTTATAATTTATTTTATAAAACTGATTAAATGCAATTTTTTAAAATTCTTAAATAATAATAATAATAATTTTTTCAGATTTCTCAATTAATTTCAATACAGAATCATTTGATAACTTAAACAATTAGATAATGAGATAAACCAAATGCATTATATTACCTGAAAATTAATATTTAATCTTATCAATCTTAATAAATCATATTTGAAAACGGATAATTATTGAAATGTCTCAATAATAAAAATTTATTTATTATAGTAGCAATTAAGTCAATGCAAACTGAACACATTACTTGATATTTAAACACTGGTTAATAAATAAAAAAAATGCATAATATTTAATTTTTTAAATTGAATTAATTAAACATTCAATTAACAAGTTTAATTTGTATAATATTCCTGCTACTTAAATGTTTTTCCAAAGTTTTTTTATTATTCTTTTGTTTAAGGTTCAAAATGTCTTCAACAATTTAAGGTGTTTTCAAAGAATAGTCTTAAAACAAGCACCAATCACATTTTAATCAGTTTAATTTATCTCTGTAGATATCGCAAACTAAATTGTTACAATAGTAAAACCGACTTTATAATTTAATTATACTCGAGTTATTTTTTAAATCCAAACAACTCGTGAGATAACAAAATTTTGTTCCCAACACATTATATTATTGTTTTAAACGTCAAACAAAACTGCAATTAACTTTTCTGTAAAAATGACAATCATAAAATATACAGTTTTATTAAAACGATATTGCAGTTAATTTATTGACGAAAATTAACATTCGTAAAATAAAATTTTATTAACTTTATAAACTAACACATGATTCTAAATTCATTAATTCTGTATTACTTAAGCAGAAAAGTTTACTTACGCAATTCTAGGTGTGTCAATTAACAATTAATTTGAACTGTATTGATCGCAGTACAGAAAAAATTTATTTTATTAAAATCAAAGGATTCAACTCCGTCAAAATCATGTGTAACAAATTAATCAAACTGAGACAATTTTAATCAGATCATTGAAACTGTAACGGTGAAACTCAGACAAAACAAAACAAAAAAAAGTCACACAATTGCTTTTACATCTCATTTTCCATTCAGTCTATTTTAAAATTCATTCGATCGCATTAGAATTTAAAATTAATTGTGTTTGTATTTGAAACAAATTTTTTATGAAAAATTACAACAAAGGTTACACGAGTAAATGATAAATTTGCGACAACCAATTTAAACGGAACTTATTTCTTCTTTTCTTTTTTTATTGCCCAATCGAATTGTTCTGTCAAGGAAAATTCATTGAAACGCCATTTTTTAAATGTTATCAATTAATTTAATGCATTATTTATTATCTCGAAAGACAAAACGGGAGTTTCTTCTTAAAATTATTTATCTGACGGTAATCATCACTTTATCTGGTATTTATTTTTTAATGCACTTTTCCCAGACTATCTTGTGCATACAAATTCTTGAATTTTATCATTGTTTTAAAGCTAGTAATGTTGATTTGAAAAATATAACAATTTCTTCACAAAAACAATTGAAATAAAGCTTATTTTTCAACATAGAAAATATAAACACTTTATTTATTATAATTATTTGCAATTCATTTTACAATTTTTTGTGATGTGTGACGTATTTCATTATTTATCATACGTATCGTACATGGTTTCAATCTGTAAATCATAATAATATCAAAGTAATTAAATTCGTTGAATATTTATACCATAATACAGGAAGATCAACCTTCACCTAGATTTTTATATCTGAGCGTTTTCTGACTACAAATTTAAACACTAGTTACACAGATTAATTTCAATGTCATCATGACATTTTTAAGAGAACATATAAATAAATATACAAACGTAAAAACAGAAAACAAAATACTGACAATTCGTTTGTAAATATATGTATACAAAATGATTAATATTTATAGTTTTATCATTTGAACTATTTATTTAAATTATTTGGTTTTTACAGTTTTTTAGCTTTTTAAGTAAAAATGAAATCTATCTAGGTCAAGTCTGATGTGTCATCAAACTTAACTTTTTTATTTTTTATAATTCAAAGCAGAAGACAATAATTTTTTATAAACGTATATTTTTCAGGCTTCTCAATACCGCAGCGATGGGTTTTTGCCATAATGGGTTTTTTCGCTTTATTGAATGCCTACTCCATGAGGGTTTCTCTGTCAATCGCAATCACAGAAATGGTTCATGAGACTCCAAAAGAACACGTCACAAATAGCACAGAAGAAATATGTGTTGCTGCTGAAGAAGAGATTAAACGAGTGCACCACTTATCTTCATCGTCAGCTGAAAGATATAATTGGACCTCATATGAGCAGGTATAATATAAAATAAAAATGAAAAAAAAAACTCTATAATTCTTAATGAGAAATGAGTAATTAAATTATTTAAGTGCTAATAAATTTAAAGAATTTACGAATCTAAATTACTTTTTCAGGGAATAATTTTATCTTCATTTTACTGGGGCTACATCATTACGCATTTACCAGGTGGAATACTAGCTGAAAAATTTGGTGGGAAGTATTCTCTCGGATTAGGAATACTGTCAACAGCTATTTTTACAGTAATAACACCTTTAGTTGTAAGATCAGGAGGATCGACAGCACTCATTATTTTGAGGATATTTATGGGTTTGGGTGAAGGCACAACGTTTCCAGCTCTCAATGCTATGCTGGCTCAGTGGACTCCACCTGAAGAAAGGTACCACAATTGATTATAAAATAAAAAAAATTATCAATCAAATATCTTTTATTGATATAATTTTAATTTTTCAGAGCAAAAATAGGTACACTTGTATTTGCAGGTGCTCAAATTGGTACGGTGTTTGCTAATTCAGTGTCAGGACTACTGTTGCACAGTTTTGATTGGCCATCAGTGTTTTATGTTTTCGGAGGCATAGGTATCCTTTGGTTTATTGTTTGGACTCTAATTTGTTATAACAATCCAAATGATCATCCTTTTATTTCCGAAAAAGAACGAAAATATCTTCAGGTACAAAAATTTAATCAAATTATTATTTCTAACTGAAGAAAGTAATTTCACGAATTAATAATATTTTTACTTTCAGGAACGTCTAAGCGAGCACACACACGCAAAACCTCCTCCTATACCGTGGCGACACATGATGAAATCTGTGCCCCTCTGGGCCCTCATAGCAGCTCAGATCGGCCACGATTGGGGATTTTTCACCATGGTCACAGATTTACCTATCTACATGAGCAGTGTTCTCAAATTTAGAATCAAAGATATGGGTTATTTATCTTCGTTACCTTATCTATGCATGTGGTTCTGCAGTTTGTTCACCTCTTGGTTAGCCGACTGGATGATCTGTCACGGTTACATGAGCACAACAAATGTAAGAAAACTCGGTACCACCATAGCCTCTTTGGGTCCAGGTATCTTCATAGTTGGAGCATCCTATGCCAGTTGTGATAAAACACTAGTAGTTACACTTTTTACTATTGGCATGACACTGATGGGTACCTTTTATCCTGGAATGAAAGTCAATATTCTGGATTTAAGTCCAAATTATTCTGGTTCTATGATGGCAATTGTAAATGGCATAGGAGCTTGTACTGGAATTTTTACTCCTTATATCGTAGGAATACTCACTCACAATGGTGTTTTACATGAATGGCGTACAGTATTTTGGATTGTATTAGGGGTGTTTATAGTCACAAATATTATTTTTGTTCTGTATGCCAGTGGAGAAGTTCAATACTGGAACGATCCCAATTTTAGAGAAAAATTGGCCGAAAATAAAAGGCCGAAAAATGGTCAAGTAAATGGTGTTGCTAATGTAGAATACATTAGTACAAATAAAGTTTAGAATAAGTGCAAAGGTAACTGAATTTGATTGGAATACAAGAGAAAAAATTGTTTTAATTAGAATTTTATAGTTGATGTTTATATTCAATGAACAATTAAAGAACAATTTTTTTCTGAAAATTTGTTTTTATAAAAGAAAACAGTATTAATACATTAGCTTTGAAACTTAACTTGTATTTCTTATCAAATTATAGATCATACTTTGAAATCAAATATAAAATCTAATTATAAAATTTGAAAATGATTATAAAGAAGGTGAGTTCTGATTGTAGTTAATTATTATGACCTATATTTAACTACAATTGAACTTTAGAATAATCAGATCTAATCTTTTGAGATAATCAAAAAAGACGTTTAAAAGTGAGGTTTGAAAGTATCAGTTTCATTGAAATACTCTTTACAACTTTTATATAGTTATATTCAAAAGAGAATATATTTTTTTCTCCTTGAAGTAACTTAAACACGATTTTTTTCTGAACAAGTTTTGTAAAATATATAATTTATGTTTTACATAATTCAAATCAAATCGGATCTCATCTTTCTGAGTTAATTTAATACACATATACAAGGCATCGATTTAATTCTTGCTATAAGCTGCACTTTTTTGGTCAATTTTATTATTGTTATTACCCTAATAGCCAGATTTATTTAAAATTTATGTAAATATTCATGGAAATTTATTCAATTGTTTTATAAACATTTTATATAAGATTTGCATCTGAGTCGTTAAATGGCTAAAAATTTTAATAATTAAATTATGTAAATATTTTGTTTAATATTTTACGTAACAACAATCTTTCGTCTTATTATTTCTAAGGATGTTATAAAATCTTAGAAATCTGCTTTATTATATTAATAAGTGCATATGTAGATTTTTTCCTTTAAAAACTATAAAAATTTTGATGATACGGTTTGTTTTTTTCAGAAATCTTAACTACAAATTTTCGTATATAATTTATAATGAAATTCAATAATTTGTTAATGAATTTTGCGCAACATTTATTTTTTAACAATTGATACATTTTACACAAATTTTAAAACATTTGACGAATCAGATTAGTTCAAATTTTAAATAAATGTTTTACTTCGTCATGGTTATTAGAGGTTTTTTTTTTTTTTAATTTTGATCAAAAAACAATTAAACTGTAACAGACTGTAATAATCATTTCAAGAATGATATTAGATATACAAGAAAATATAAGGATACAATGTATCCTGATCTTTAATTTTCGTGATAAAATATTTTATACTTCATCTAAAAATAATATTAAACAAACTCTAATCACATTACACTAAAACTGTAAATAATAGCATTACAAAAAATTGTGCGATCGACAGAAACATTTCATAATGTTGACGATTGCACGACAATATCGTTTATCTAAACGCCGATCGTACTTTATTTATTTGATAACACGTCATGAATTCATGTGATAAATTTCATGCAAAAATTACATTTAGTCCAGATCAATCATTCGTTATATGTGTCACGATGTATTTGGAAAAAACAGTTTGAAAATGTATGTACATAATCCTGATAATCAAGGTCTTACAAAAATTTATGCGAATCACGAATCGTTTCGAAAGATGACTTTTTTTAACAAACAAAACATTTCCGTGTTAATCTGGGCAGAATGTTAATTTAAAAAACTGACGATGTTGAATTTAGAATAATAGATTGTCAACCAAGCAAATATAATAATTTCTTAGTTGGCAATCTAAAACTAATGATTAATTTTATACTAGTGTAATCTAATTAGTTTTATTTGCCAAAGTGTACATAGAATGTAAAGAAGCAATGTTCCTTTTTAATATTTAAAGAAAGAAGCACAGGTCTACGTTTTATATAATTAATTATGAATAAAATTATTTTTTCCGATTAAAATAAAATTGTCTACATTTTTTATATCGTTAAAATATCAAAATCATATTATGAAAATAAAAATATATTTAACAAGTACATTCAACAGATTGATAATACTCAATCATTTAACTTTGATTAAGCAATTGATATTAAATATCGCATTTCAAATAATTAATCATCTGGAGTACAAAAAAGACTCATTTGATTTTATCAAATTACTTTTTTTTTATTAATTTTTTTTTACATTTTATAAACAATGTGCAAGATTTTATTTGTGAAATTAACTATTTTTCATTTTATGTAATATTCAATGGCAATATACATTCACGTAGAAAATGAATTATTTATCTAAAAATATCACCAATTTGATATTTTAAGCTTTTGTACATAAGGTTTTTTTTTATATATAAAAGTAATCTGCATAATATTTTTTAGCAGACATGGGAATTTTATAATACAAATTTCACAAGTGAAACGTAGTAAGTAAATAAGGGTGTTTTAAAGTTTCAATAATTTTTATTTTTAAAAATAATTTTCATTAACTATCAACTATTTTCAAGTAGAGACAAAAATATGTTTAATGGATTGCAGTAAAAATTTACAAACATATTCTTTATAAATAAGTATTGACTAGATATTATTTGAAATATCTCTTGTGCTTAATGATTTATGAAAAATATTTTCGCAATTTACAATATAATTTTACCTGAGATTCGTATAAATACACAATGAGTTGATTATAAAAATAGCTTAAACATTTTTATTGCATTATAAATAAAATGATTAAATATATTAGTTAATAATTTTGTAAACATTTTGTAACATATTTAAGCTAAAGTGAAAGAAAATCATATAATGAACAATTAAAATGTGATAATTATTTTAGAATGATGTATTTTTAAAATAAAAGAAATTAATACCTGAGAAACAGTTCAAATTAACTAAATCGTAATTTTATTTACAACACAATATACAAATATGAACGATAAAAATCACTTTTCAAGATGTTTTCATTAATCAGTGCTAAATAAATGTTACTTAATTGCAAGACATGAAAATTAATTTTTTTATGTACAACAAAATCAAACCTAAAATCTTAAAAGTACAATTTAAAATTAATGGCAATTGAAATTGTATTCGCTTATCTACACAATTTTTTATATCTTAACGAATAAAAATTTGTCAGCTAATACTGCAAATAGTCATTAATAATCGTTCATTTATAATTGTTCAACAATTCAAATGTAATACTTACAGTAACTATAAAATTGTGTGATATACTTTCAACTTTGATATCAAATGAATTATTTAGCGTTATAATTTAATCGATCAAAATACAATGCGATGATTAATTGAAATTGTTCTTGGCAGAATATTGTTTAATAACAATTTTTGTCCATATTTAATTATTAAAATATCTAGATTTCCAGTCTAGTCGTTCAATCTAAGGTGATTCAATAGTTATTTAAATTAAAAGAAAACGATATAAAGTTTATATGTATATGAACAAACAAACAAAAATAGATGGCAACGATTAAAGAATCACCTTAGTATATGACCATAATGTTTAATTTACTTGACTGAATTACTTTCAACAGGTCTATTGTACAGTAATTTAAACTAAGAATCTAAACCTCGATGTTTTCTTTTAATGCGAGCGTATGGACCAATTTCAGGATCCATAATAAAATCGTACAACACTGAGACCCAGGAATGGTGTTGTGGCAAATTGTCATAAAATTCTGGCGCAATTCGTTTTACCTGAAAGAAAACAAAATATTTTTTAAAATATAATTTATAATGAAGATATGTAATTAAAAATTGTAACTGGTATTAAAAATTATACCTCAGGTAATCTGGATCCAGGAACAGCCGGAAAATCATGATGTTCATTATGGTATCCTACATTGAAAGTAATGAAGTTAAGAGGTCCATAGTAGCTATAGGTTTCAAAACCTTTTTTGTACATATAATGTTCAGAAATGAAATGACCAGCTACAGGATGTAGACCCATTGCCATAATTCCTCCAGCAATAAAATAGATCAAAACTTTTCCACCTAAAAATGAAAAACAATGTTTAGTAATTTTTAAAACAGAAAAATTTGTATAATAATATTATGCATTGTGTATAATATAATACCAAAGCACTGGGTACATAATAAAAATGTTTATTTAAATAATAAAACTTACCTAAATAATACCAAACAATTGCATCGAATATCAACTGAATAATTAAATTGATCATTTCTAATTTATTTGGAGGTTTGGGATAAGTAACCAAAGGTCGAAAAGAGTAGAAAAAAGGTTGCAACACAACCCAGCATAATTTTCCAAAAGTTGTGCAAAAAAGTTTTGCTTCAAGCAAGGTTGGCAAATCCGTGTCTAGTTTTTCATCTCCTTGATACTACAAAAAAGTTTACACTTTAGTTTAAACCAAATTTACTTTTACAGTTATTTATATTTCGATTTAAAGAAATTTAGTTAAATCATTTTATAGAATTTGATAATTAATCATTAATTGTAAAAATTTAAAAAACAATTTATGCCGTATCAACGAACAATTTATGCTCCATTAATTTTCATTTATCAGCATTTTTGTTTATTCAATGATCATGTAATATGCTGACATTTAATTTATTCACTACTTGAAACTTGAAATTACTGGTGAACATTATAATAAAATGTTTTAATTATTCAACAGCAATATGAAAATTATTGAGTGAAATTTTATTTTGTAATATTTCAAATTTGTATATTCTGCACTTTACTTCTGTTTTTCAAAGTGTTTTATTATTTCAAATAGTATTTTACGATTTGTTATATACAAAATTCAGTAATAAATGCAAGTTTAAATAATTTACAACATTTATACTTACCCTATGGTGTTCAAGATGATATTTACGAAAACTAATAGAAATAGGGATACCAATAGGCAAATTTGCAAAAAATCCAAATAATCTGTTAGCCATAGGCCTGCAATGTCCAAAAGCAAGATTGTGCGATATTTCATGTACGGCTACAAAATAAAAACATCACTGATAAGAAATTCATTATTGAAGCATATAGCTATTACTCATACATCGGTAATTAATTAATTCATACAGCTGATAATTTTGTATGAATCAATTTTGACCAATTTGAATTAAGATTTTGTGTGTTTTAAAAGAAATTTATATTTACAGAATATATATTAATATACAATATCAAAAGAAATTTTTAGATTTTCAGGTAAATTGAAATAAATATAATTTGTAAAGATTGAATTACATTATTATCCTGTAATTAATTTTTATAATTTCAGCAGTTGGTGTTTTTTATTACCTAACATGAGAGAATGATTAATGACTCCTCCAAAGCAGTAAGCACATATTAGAAGAGTAGGATAACTTAGGTCTTTGACTATAAACATTGATGCAAACTGCAATAAAACCATCCCAGTAACAATCCATTTAAAATTTGGATCATATCCAAACAGTTTCTTGATTTCTGGATACTTTTCTGAAAAATTAAAAATAAAAATTAATTTTTTTTAATTTAAAGTGGAATTGTTATCTAATATCATTAGTCATTTTTTAACAGTTACAGTTATCAGAGAAGAACAATTTTCCACGAATTTTATCAACATTGCAGACATTTTTAATACTAAATCAATAAATTATTTGAATCTTTAACTTTTTGGAGCAAATTTTGAAATGTAAAATAAAAATACCATTTAAAATTAATTAAATAATTAATATAAAAAAAATCAATTAATAGTCTTAATTTTAACAATTATTGCAGGTTATGTCAAATAACTGATAGTCTTTCAAATTTTTTGTATCTGAGTGTTCCGATTTGAAAATGACAGTACAAACAATATGTATTGTAAGAATTACTCAAAATAATTTTCCGGCGACTTGCGTGTGGTTCTTCTGTGTACACCCATTCAAAATCGTTATGAGATACGCGTTGGCCCATTTTTCAAAATCAAAATTACTTTTTGTACAAGAATAACTGCTTTATATCGAACAGTGCGTGTTAGATTTTTGGTTGTGATTTTGCCGATCTTGTCAATATTCGAATGAGGTTTTAATCCGGCGGCACAGACGTATGAGTCAACAGTGATAAAGGCATAATTAATCAGTTGCAACGTTCACAAGTTGCATCAAATTTTTCTGAGATCAATGACATCCAAATTATCATGCAGATTAGTTATTCAACAGCTCACAAAAAATGCAAATCAATGTCAAGTTCATTTTAATAATTTTTCATAATCAAAGTCACGCATTTCATTATTAGAGTATCGCCATCTCATTTTAATTACATTAGTAAGACAGAGAGGACAAAAAATATTTTTTTAAAAAATTGTATTAAATTAAAGTTGATAATTTTCATGTTTATGCATAATATTTTTACACAGCAGAAGAAAAAACAATTATCGCTCAACTTTCGTATCAAAAAACAAAATCACCTGTCCTTATCTAATTGTGCGAACACAACAACGACAGCCCGGAGCATTTACACCTCAAATCTTGCTCCGTTTTTTGACAACATTGGTTATTTCCTTTCATCTTGAGTGAGTGACGTAATGCCATCTTTGTAGTTTGTATATAGAATTGACAGTTGACAATTATTATATTAAAACAGCCAATACTAATAATTGTCTCAATTTTTTGTTTATCGCTGGCAAATTGTTTTTAGACTTTAATACTAGAACTCGGAAGTTGAAGAAAAAATCTTGTTCATCCACGAAGCGTCCATTATTTGTATGGAATTAATACGACAACAAAGTTTTCTTTCTTTTCTTTTGATTAAAAATATGATATAAAAGCTGTCTGCAAACGAAGTAACTGTAAAAAATTGTGTGAAATATTAAGGAGACCAATTTTGATAATTAATTTAATACAGCTGCTAAACAATACAAAATGTCTTACGAGGGTAAATACAATGCTAAAAGTCCAGGTAAAGTAAAGTTAATTTTTAATTTCTAGTTATTGATTGTAATTGTAATTGCTCATGCAACTGATATTTTGCTACTATTATATTAATTGTTATTGTTATAACAATGATAATGTTATGTAAGAATATCCATTAAAAAAAAACTAATAATAACTTACAGAAAATGTCTGAATGTTTATCATGCTTCATTATTTAGTATTTAATATTTTTTTAAATATAGTATTTAATTTGGATTTAATATATACATTTTATAACCAATTTTTTTTTATTTCATTCTTATCTCATCAAATTGCATCATAATAAATAAAATTAAACTAGTTGAACAATTTTTAAAAAATTAAAATTCTACTTTGCACTAAACTTGTATTTTAAATGATTATTAAAAATGACTCATTTTTGCTTTAATTTTCAGCGGTTAAAAGAATAATGAGAGAAGCACAAGAATTAGCTGAGGCTACTGAAGAATATTGTGCAAGTCCCCTGGAGGATAATTTATTTGAATGGCATTTTACGGTGAGAGGTCCACCTTCTACAGATTTCGAAGGAGGTGTTTATCATGGACGAATTTTGTTACCTGCTGATTATCCTATGAAACCACCAAATATTATATTATTGACGGTAAATAAAATTATTATAAGATGATTTTCCGTAAATATCATTTTCGTATTACAAAAAAAGTCACAATAAAAATGATGACATCTCGTGTTTCTTGATAAGAAGTTGATATTCAATTTCACGATAATAATTATCTTTTAGATAAAATACAATGAAAAATTAAATGTATTACTTAATAAAATAAAATTAAAAATTATATTAATTTGGGAATAAAGTATTATAACTAAATCTTGAAGATAAAATTCTTGAACGCTATAAATCGTGGTGTATTATCAAGTAATTAACTTTATTAACAGCCCAATGGTCGCTTTGATATCAATAAAAACATATGTCTGAGTATTTCGGGTCATCACCCAGAAACATGGCAACCTTCTTGGAGTATAAGAACAGCTTTGCTAGCTCTTATCGCATTTATGCCAACTCCTGGAAATGGAACTATTGGTTCGTTGGATTACAGTACAGAAGAGAGACAGAGACTAGCTAAAAGGTACACAATTATTTTTATTTAAATTTCTCTTGTCCATAATATTATTTATATAAATTGCTTTTTTCTAAATAGATCGTTAAAATGGGAATGCCAAATTTGTGGAAAAATAGCTGATTTATTGACAAATAATGTAGCAGCTACCAAACCAATTACAGAAGAGGAACAGCATATGTTAAATACAATTGCTTTAAAAGTAATAACATTTGTTTTTATTATAAATAATATATATTGGATCAAATTAGTTCAAAATAATTTTGTTTTCCCAAATTTTAGGCTGAAGAAACTACAGTAGCTGAGACTTCTTACTCATCACAAAGTGAAAGTGAAATCAGACAGCGAAATTTAGAATCACACAATGTTGACGGTCAAGAGGAAGTACAAGCTGAATCATTTATAAACAATCAATCAGAAACAATGTCATCGTCGAACGATCTTTTCTGGACCATTCTTATTGCATCCTTATTATCAGCAATAATTTTACTTGTACTACGACGATTATTTCTTATATAATCGAATTTCATTCACAATAATGAAAGAGAGAAAACTGAAATTTCAGTATGCACATTTTAAATACACTCTCAAACATTTTATACTCAATTTACATATGATTTATAGAGTATTACAACTATTATAACACAAATTTTTGTATCGATTGCAAAATTTAAAATGAAGAAAGGAAAACAACAAAAAAACATTATAAAAACTAAATAGTAGACAAGTATCTATTGACTCTTTAGATTATCAAACTGTTGCTTGTTTCGAGTTCTTGTAAAATTATTAAATGATACTGTTGAATGCATTTTTTACACTTATTTACAGTTTTACAAATAATAAGAATCGAATGAACACTAAATTGTTTCTATTTTTACAAAATCTCTATTAGTCTTAAATGATATCGAACCCGCATTACTTTAAACTGCAACGTTTTGTCTGAAAATAAAATCTATTATAATTTTTTCTTTATACAATTTTGTTTTTATTTTGTAAATTGCTATTTAAGAAAAAGGTCCAATCTTCGTTAAATATACAACAATCTCAGACAATATATTTTGCCTATAAATTTATCTAAACAGTAGTGAAACATATTTTAAATACTTATTTAATATTTAATTTGTAATAAAATGTATAAATATCTATTAGTTTATTTTGATAAGCAGAAATAAGATTCATAATTAAGATTGCACCTTTCTTTGTTGGAACGACTGTATAAATTACCACTCTTTTTTTACCTTTGCTTAGCTTTAGATTCTTTCAAATGCTGATGATGACAAAAGAGTACCAAAAATAAGAAAATAATTAATCCAATGCAAGATGCAGTTACTAAAAGCAAACAACAATTAGTTTATATTAGTTAATAATTACATTTGAACCAATTGATCTATTATCAAACTTACGATATATGTCGAATTGTAACCAGTTATCCGATGGCACGCTAAAAGTAAGACATTTTTTCAACTGTTTCAATGTACCATTGTTCAAAGGACATTTCAGTTGTAGAATTTCGCATATTAACGGATAAAGATCAACATTCACGAAAGGCTCGATTCGACACTTGTGTGCAAATGCTGGACCATAAGCGAAGAAAAATGGTCGCATTTCTTCCATCTGGTTATCGTAACCGTGGACTCCGAATTCACTTTCATTTGAAACTAAAATGTTAAAAATACATGATAATTATTACAAATCAAATTCAACTTTTTTTTCTTCCTTTTGTAATTTAAAATCTTACGTGTGACATTTAGTTCTTCTATGTAATTTAAAATGTTGTCCATCATTGGATAAAAAGCATATCCAGGCCTAGCTTTTAGAAAAATTGGTCCAATCCTTGGATTGTCTTTATAATTCAAGCGAACTGGTATATTTTGTTTTAAATAAACATCATACTTTCCATCTGAAGATGCTTTTAGTTTACGATAAATCTCATCGATTTGCCCTAGAAAGTTTGTAAGAATGACTATGACTTTTTGATGTAAAATTTGCACAAGCAATTGATTTAACTTTTTCGTACCAGATTTTGGAAAGACGCTCAAAGCAAGGGCACGACCCGCAATTGTGTAATCAGTTGAGTTCAAAAATGGCCTCACGTCGATAATGTTTTCATAAGTAATTGTGGTCATGCCATGATCGCTCAAGTGAATTACATTAACATCTTGTAATCCGTTCTCGATCAATTGATTATGTATATATTGCGTAACGTCGTCTAATTTTTGTAGTACTCCATCGAAAACTGTATTATTGATTCCATATCTGTGACTATGGTGATCAGGATCTTCGATGTATAAAAGTCCGAGATTGATTGGAGTGTCGTTATGTTTGAACCATGATATCACTGTGTCTATTCTTGTGGTCCAATTTATTGATATATCATAATTCTGTTTCAATTTATATGATTATAACTTTTATTTGTATTAAAGAACAATTTTAAATGTTATTAAGATGTAAAATGTTTATTAATCTGTATACAAGATTATTTTAAATTTATTAAATATTTATTGATGAATAAAATGATTGTAAGCTACACATTTTTTATTTTCTTATTGTACCATGATAAGATAATTGTTTTACCGTTTTTCTCTTAAAAAAGTTATTTTTGACCAAAAAGAAAAAAAAAATTACCTGCTTACAAGTCAGCGTTGTATTTTGATACTCCATTTCGGCACCAGGCCACATCATGGATCCAGTATGATTTCCATTTTTCTCATTCAAAGTCTAAACATAAGCAATTAAGTATTTGATTGATTATCAACTTTTATAATTTATATACATAATAGATAAATTATTACCCAAATGGGAACAACATTGTCATTATAGTGATACATTTCTTCTGAATATCCAAACTTTTTTTTTAAATCACGGTCATAATATTCATTATCAACTACTCCGTGACTTTCTGCAAATAATCCAGTACCAATGGAGTGATGATTTGTAAATGTAGAAGTGATAAAAACATTTATCATGTAGTCTGCATAAGATCCGGAATATTTTAAATCAGTCATAAATGGAGTTAAGTTTCGTTCAAAATAATCGTACCTAATTTTAAACACAACATTTATATGTTTAATAAAGTAATTATATATCGATGTGCTATTTAAAAAAATGCATACGTAATAAAAAGGAAGTGTTTTAAATGTTTTAAAAATAATTGATTACATAATTTGAATATTACAATCGTAACAAGTAATAAAATAGTTTAATAAAATGAACATTAATTTTCGTTGAATAAAATATTTGAAAATAAAAATTTGCTTAAATTATTTGCGAAAGAAAATTTTAACTGGTAAGAACTATTTTTATTTTAAAATAATAAAAATTCTATCGATCAAAGAAACAAAGCAAATAAAAATTGAAAATAAAATGTTGCTATTCAATATTTGTACATTTGTATTTACCTAAATCCATCGTAAGATACAATTAATAACTTTCGTCCGTTTATAAATTCACTTTGCTCAATAACAGCAAAATACAACAAAAAAATTTTGTACACAGTTAATTTACATGACGAAATATTAAATAAAAAATATTGGTTCGTGTTAAAAAACATTACTAAATCATCAAAGGAAGACGAAACTTGATAAAGAAAATTGCCCGCACCTGTCACG
>JABFPM010002141.1:0-17581 GCA_022817325.1 Idris sp. 1 HC-2018 | reverse complement strand
TACTTGACTTGTGCTAGAAAGTGGTGATCTTGCGTGAGTGTGTAATCCAACTCGCTTCGCTCGTTGGGTTATAATCACACTCACGTGGAATCACCACTTTCTCCCACTAGTTAAGTAATATACTATTGTTCTAACTAACGTTAATTTTAATTACAATTGATTTTTAAAGAAAAATAATTATTAAGCATAAAAATTACCCCAACGAAGCAAATGAATATCCTCAAAGGCAAAAGAAAACAGTATCTCATGACAAATCCACACATCCATATGACAGTCAATTTCCACGAAATAAATTCGTATCTTCTGTTTGTTCTTGTTAGCAAATTCCAGTTCTGAAATTATGAACAATATACACAAAAATTAGAATTTTTAAACAAACATTTTCTTTTGTAAAAGTTGTAATTTACTTTTAGTTCTTCAGCTTCAAATCTTGAAGTAACTTCATCTTCAATGATAGCTTCGACTCCGGCTCTTACATAATCTAAGCATATAGCGGGTTTAAATTCTCTTTTCAGAGTTTCAAAAGATTTCGGCCTTGTGAGGCCAGTCTGAAAAAGAAAAATGTCAAATTTCAAATAACTTTTCATTTTTGCAAGTTAATTTTGTAATTTTGTATATATTTTATACCTTAACACTGTCGTTTTCAACAGTTTTAGATTCACTTGTCGGAGAATCCTTAACTTCAATGAGATATTCTTTCGAGCAATCTGGCACTGGGACCAAAATTAAATCCTTAGATCTTGCAATTACAGTATTATTTCCAACAAATCCGTTAACTTTTTCCCCCTTTTCACTTTTTGACCAATTATTTTCCTTCGTCGACTTTTTCTTTCCATCCTCGTCTTCTTCGCTGTCGGTGTCCTCAACTTTCCAAGATCCATTTCTTTTTTTTACTTTTTCTATATTTTGTCTTCCAAACTAAAACAAACAAAAAAATAATCTTAATATCAAAGTTTAATTATTTTAGGAATGAAAATCAAGTGAAACAAAAGTTCAGTGCATCGTCGAGATAAATTATTCAAACTTGTATATCTTGATAGAACATTATCTCGTTGTTAAATATCAAATGGATTAGTGCTCGCAGCATTTCAATTAATTAAATCAAAACACTTACGATAACAAAACTAATTATGATATTATAAATATCAATAAAAAAATAAAAATGTGTCTTTTCTTGTTTATATATGGAAAAGCTTAAATTCATTATTATTACTTTATATTGGATTGCAGAATACATTAGTAGAATCTTTCTAGACCCAGGACATGGAAGAACTTTAAATCTGCTGAATATCACGCAATTACTGTAGTATTAAATGAGGTAGACTGGACCGTACTTCTTCACATGGACCTAGATTCGGCCTTTCGTTTTTTTGATGACGTAATCGAAAAAATCATAGACGAATTTGTTCCTGTGAAAACTATTATCTGTAACTCGTTCTCGATATAATTTGATGGGAAACTCGAGGCTATGACCAGGCAGAAAAAAGCTGCGCACACTGAGTTCAAGACAACTAGCTCTCCATTAGCCCACTTCAAGATTTTGCAATTACGTCGAAGTGCTTCGAACTATTTTGACTTCCATTACAGGAGGTATGTGAGTAAAGCTAAATCTTTGGTTTCCACTAATGTTAAATACTTTTTTCATTATATAAATAACTTGATAAAATCGTCTGCACTCCCACCTATGCTCTTGAACGATTGTTCAGCGTTCGCTCATGGTGCGATTATTTCTTTGTTTGGTTCATTTATTGAATCTATTTTTGCCACTCCTGAGACATCGCTGTCATCGGACACGAGAAACATTCCACGGGCTCTGGACATTGCCAATTTTCCGTTACATTTAGAAGACATTTATAAGGCCTTTTCTTCACTCGACTCAACGATTGGACCTGGCATTGATGGTATTCCAAACCTCTTTCTTAAAGAAGCTCGTCATGGTCTGTCAGTCCCGCTTTGGTTGCTATTCGAGAAATCCTTCCAATCTGGTATTTTTTCGGAATCCTGGAAAGAAAGCTTGATACAACCAATCCATAAATCTGGGGACAAAATGGACGTTAAGAACTATCGTCCAATCGCGCTTCTTAGTGCGATTCCGAAAATTTTCGAGAAAATTATAGCAGCAAAATTGGAGTCCCTGATTGAGCTAATTTGGGCAAAAGAGCAACACGGTTTTAGACCTGGAAGATCCACCTCCACTAATGTGGCGCTTTTGAATGATTACATCTTCCGAAGGCTTGATAACAAGACGCAGATCGACGTGATTTATACTGATTTTTAAAAGGCTTTCGACACGGTGAATCATCGAGTTCTACTTCGTAAACTCAAGAAAATAGGATTTCACGGACCGATGCTAGCCTAGGTTGCATCGTATTTGGCAAATGTAAAGTGTGGCGTTTCTCTCGAAAATGGGGAAAATGGGTTCCCTACACAAGTGGGGAACAGGTTATTCCCAGCTCAGAAAATTTTTGCTTTAGTTTTGCTTTAAATTTTTGCAAATAGTTTTGCTTTTTACAATACTATTCTTCGTATTCTAGATTGGCGAATACAAGATTATCTTCGAGAGACGACTTCAATTTATCGTTTAATACATACAAATCACTAGTCATTAGTCGTATAATTTGACATATTTCACATCAATTATTTTGTAGTAATTATTGATATTATTGATTTATAAAACGTTTGATGTAAAATATTAAATTTGACTTTTACTTGAAATTTTTTAAAATATTTTTACGTATTATAATTCTGATTTGTAAAATGAATGTACACCCGTATATTTGGAAATAAATAAATAAAAAAAAGTAACTTGTACGTTATAACCGAACAAAAAAGATGTTGGGCTTTATAGCCGAAGTGTTCGTTATAACCGTAATGTTTTATATATATTTAACATTGAACCAATTAAATGTTAAAAAATTGTTCGTTATAACCAGCATTTCGCTATATCCGGCCTCGCTGTAACCAAATTCCACTGTATATTAAAAACATTTTAAAGCTTTGAAGACGACTCATATTTTCAACTAATTAATACCATGACAGAAAAATGTAAAGTTGAAAAAAATCAACTGGTTATTTTGTAAAATAATCATTAAATTTGTTTAACATTTTGTTTCTGTTACCTTAAGATACCGAACTTAGCTGTTTAATAATATGCAAAAAATTGACGTGTTTTGCTTTTAAAAATGGCGCATAGCTCGTTTTGTTTTTTTCAGATAATTTGAAATAGGCTCAATAAAGAACTTTCTTACCCAATAAAATGAAAAATATTGTAATGTAGAATATTTCTGGCAAATATTTTAAATATTTTTTTGTAGATGCTTAATCTAATAGATCAACTAATATTATTAATATACACAAGTTAGAACTTTGACGGCAATAGCTTTCAAATGAATAACATACATTTTTATTAATTTTTATATAGATCAAATTTCATCAAATTTCTCTTTAAAATCTGTACAAGTGGCATTTATAAATTATGTTAGTATTCAAGACAAACAATAAGGAATTGAATGGAAAGGAACGAGGAGGAAATTGAAAAAAATATTCTTTATCGTACTCAAATTAATAATGTTAATAAACATATTTATTTTTGCAGATTACAAAAATTATTTTTCACATAGAATAGTTTATAAATAAATACTTTCTTTCTTAATGATAAAAACATTATTTAATTTTATTCTGTACAATAATATTCGCTAAAAGAAGAAAGGATTATATTTCTCAAATAATAACAATCTCATATAAATACACAAAATAATAATAGTCAATCATTTTTGGAAGTCAAAAATCAATTTCGAATATAAATTAAGAAATCGAAGGCGTTGCGTCCGCGATCTCTCATCTAGTAAATTTAAGCTTTATTAGAAGGTAGTTGGTTTAGTACTTTTAAGGACCTGACATCCAGGTACTTGAACATACTAAAAAGGCACGGACTTGGGAGCTGGCCGAATTTTTTAAACGTTCGGCTTAACAGTTGACAGCCCTCTGTCAGCAACTTCCCTTTCCTCAGCTGATTTCTCATCATAGCCGCATAAGACGGAAAATGAGTATCATAGTCAAAATAGCACAAGAAACTTTTAACATTCTCGGTGTCCAAATAAAGTACTAACCTACTGATAGGTATGGTTAGCAAATCATAAAACGTGATACCACACTGCAAGATTAACATGTTCTTCATTTTTTCCACCTCCACTTTCAATTTTTCCTCAAGCTGATTTAGTCTGGGAGTTCTCATGCATCGTCCGAGTAAAACACTCTTCTTCAGAACATACTCAACCATAATCTCGTACGACTGGTAGACATTGAAATTCTGGTCTATCGTCTCATGAATCTGCTTAAGCTGTTCCTCCCCGAAGCAAACATTTGCTCCATATTCGATAAACAGTTTCACCGTTTTCACCTTCCCGTTTATAATAGCGCAAAACACGGGGTAGTAATTTTTCTTGTTCAAAGCATCTATGTTTGCTCCATTTTTGAGCAAAGATTTGATCATTTCCAGCGCCCCCATGTTTGCTGCGTTGTGGAGGACCGTGTTTCCTTCGGGATCTCTCACGTCGACGTCAATATTGCTCTGAATCAGCAAATCCAAGCCCATGAAGTTGCCGCAGCTCATCGTTTTGTTCAGCAGAAGACAACCCTTGTCTCCTTTTTTGCTTCTCAGCACCCCACGTTCGATCATCATTTTCATGATCAGAAGGTTATCTTTGCAGGCTGCGAACTCTGACAATTCTTTGAAGTGTATGTCAAAGATGTCCACGCCATTTTCCAGCAGCAACTTCACCATTCCCAAGCTGTTCTTTCGGATGCAAGTCATCAGAGGCGTTACATTCCGCAAATCCACGGTGTTCACATCCGCGCCCCGCTCAAGGAAGAAATTTATCATGTCATAATTGTTGGTCAGTAGAGAAAGGTGCAGTGGCGTTGAATGCGGTCTGAATGAGTTCGCATTAATGTCAGCCCCGTGCTCGAGCAAGATTCTTGCAATAGACAAGTCACTTTTGTGGTGTTCCGCAGCGATATGCAGACAAGTTAAATTATTTCTTGTTCTGGCGTGGATGTTGGCTCCGTGTTTGAGCAGTAGCAACACCTTTTCTTGACTCTTCATTTTCACAGCCTTGATGAGCGGAGTGATGAGCTCGCCGGACGAGGGATTGATGCTGGCACCGTGATCCATCAGCAGTTTGAACATGCTGATGTCCTTGGCGACGAACAGTGGGGTCACGCCGTTCAAGTTGACGCAGTTCACTTTCGCTCCGCGGACCAGCAGCTTGCGCACCAGGTCCTCCCGTTCGACGAGCACTGCGTAGTGCAGGGGAGCCATGAAACTGAATGTGACCATGCAGTTGACGTCGTGGCCGTTGTCCAGAAGCAGTTCGAATACCGCGACATCGCACTGTTTGATGGCGTAGTGCAGGGGTGTTTCGTCCTTGCAGTTTCGGTAAGACTCGAGACCCAGCGCCGGGTTTTTGGAACGGACTATGCGGTATACTCTAGCCATGTCTCTCTCGTCTATCGCGTCGAAGATGTCGTACTCGTTGGTGTTTTCGTATACCATTTGCATGACACCCTGAAAACAGAGCACACAATGAGTTGAAATGTAAAATCATTTCATGAACTGCTACTATTTTAAATAAAGACAACTTTGATTACTGAGCACAGTTAAAAGGGCTACTTAATACATAAGACATATGACAACATACCAAAGGTATTCCAGGAAGAGGTTCGTCCAGATCTCTCCTCTCTCCTTTCACATAGTCTTCCAACTCTCGGTTCCAGTCCTCACACTTGAAAACTTGAGATGCAAAAAGCAGGTCGCCAGCTTTCGCATTCTGTGCGTACACCGCGTATCTCATCAAAAGTTTTCTCTCGTCAGCCTTGTCCTTCGTGAATGCTGCGCTCTCGACGATGAGCTTCACAATGTCCAAATTTTCGGGCTTCACAGCATAGTTGAAGAGGGCCTTGTAGCTGGTCTTCTCTCGGTAGATTTCGACTTCACGTGAGATGAAATATTTCACCACCTCTTTCTTATCATTTTCCACAGCAAACATCCAAGGTGTGGCACCTCTTGAGCTCACGGCGTTGATGTCCGCGCCTTTTTCAACCAACCACTTAATCATCTCCTCACTGTTGTGCTTGACGGCAATGTGCAGCGGTGTCAGACGCTCCTGGTGGTCGGTTTCATTTAAATTGGCGCGATACTGCGCCAGCAGCGACGCCAGCTTGGTGTCGTTGTTCATCGCTGCGATGTGCAGGGCTGTGGAATTGGTTCTGTGAGTGGAAGCGTTCACGTCCGCGCGAAAATCCAGCAGCATCTTCACCATGCTCAGATTGTCGCTGGTATTTTGTGCGGCAATGTGCAGGGGAGTCTCGTTTTCGTTGTTTCGCGGATCAATGCAGGCTCCGTGTTGCAAAAGCAGCTGGACCATCTTGATATTTTGTCGCAGCACAGCCGTGTGCAGGGGACTTGCCACATGCTGATTAGTGGAATTGACCTTGGCGCCGAATCCCAGGAGAAGCTTCAGGGTTGCTTCGTTTTTCGCTATATGGAGAGGCAAATGCCCCTTCTTATTGGGAGATTCAACCTTCGCACCACGTTCGAGCAGCAACGAAATGATGTCTTCGTGTCCCGCTTCCAGGGCAACATGCAAAGGCATGGTCGGATTACCCTTTTCTCGGCCATTAACTGGAGCCCCGCTGTCTAACAGCGACTTGACTATTCCGACGTGTCCAAATTCAACGGCAGTATTCAAAATCGATTTGAATTCGTTTAGAAATCTGAAAACAGTGGTGCTCCGTTGCAAGACCAAGTCGTAAATTACTTCTTGCACTTCTTTGGCGTCCCCCCTTTTAATTACGTCGAATACGCTGTTTGGTAAGGCCATCTTGGATTTCTGAAAAGAAATAATAAAATTAATATTCGGGCTATTGTGATATAACTTAATTTTCAAATAAAAAATAATCTTTACATGTCTATCAGTTTTTCTAATTTATTTTACACCTTTGTTTCTTTGCATTAATCTTTGTTAGAACATTTGACAGAAATCCGGAGAAATGCCTCTTTTAAAACTCTTGAATACAAGTTTGCTACAAACTTAAATATTGATGGGCAACTTTTGTGAAATGTGAAGCTTACAATTTTTGAATAACCAACAAGATATCTTCGACGCATTGTGTTAAAGAACTGTGAATAAAACTTCTTAACCCCCTAAGTGGAAACGAGACTTTGACAAATTCAAACTCAAATTATGTGCATAGAAATAAAATAAAATTAATAGTTTCAACGTTCGGTAGCTTTTGTTGGGATTTCACGGTTATAAGTTAACGTTAACATACTGTGACAGACATATTCCTTAATTGTTTAGGGTTTCAGGAATCTCAAGGCTTCAGACACTATTGAATGCCAATAATGTATTGTATCATAATAAGCATAACGTCCCTAGTTTAGCCCCTGCACTATCCGCACTTGTGAACGCTAAATATATCTTGCTAATAAAGGACAAGGCTACATTTTGTTAACATAATTTTTGTTTTTATTTGTTTGTCTTTCTTGTCTTTCTTGTCTTTCTTGTCTTTCTTGTCTTTCTTGTCTTTCTTGTCTTTCTTGTCTTTCTTGTCTTTCTTGTCTTTCTTGTCTTTCTTGTCTTTCTTGTCTTTCTTGTTTTTCTTGGTTGATACTTTACAGCAAAGTGTTTAATTTGAAGCAAAATAAGCTTTGTAATAAAAAGTATTGCAATCTATCTTCAGATACAAACATTCAAACAATTGTAACACAAAATATAACATTTTTTATAATCAATATTTACTAAAAATTTATACAAATTCGTAGTAAAAAGATTGAGTTTTAAAATTTAACGTTTAAAATTGTAAGTTCAACAAAAACGTGTACGAATAATAATTTTATAAAGTTATTTCAATTTTTTACATTTTAGCTATTCAAAAATTTGGTATACCTACTTTAATTATAATATCACATAATAATAACAAAATTATGACTCAAATTTAAATGAAATAATTTGACGTTCAAATATTGTTTATTAAGTACGTTTTCTAAAGTTTTACGTATTTTATTTGTGTCAAATTATTTTTACATATTGCTAGGATTTAAATATAAGTTTAAAACTAAAAATAATGACTGCTTGATATTGTATATTTAACTGTATTAAGAGTATACCTTTCGTATAATTAATTTAAGTAAATTATCTTGAACAAAAGTTTAGCAAGTTATTAGCACTAAATCATAATTTTGGTTTTAAAAACAAATGTAGCACAAAAATAAAGTTTCGTTTGAAACAAAATTGAGGCAAATGAAAACGTTATCAATATACACATCTACTTCAAATGTATTAATTAATTAATGTTGCCATTTTGAATGTAACTTTCTAAAGTTTATGTTTAAACTAAAAAAAATTACAAGTTACTTTACAATAAAGTATTATAAATAAAATAACAAATTGTACTCACTTTATTTAAATGGTATTATTACAGGTAACAGAATTCGTTGACTATAGATTATTGCAACTAATATATTATATGCAATGATATTATATATCAGAAGAAATGAACTTGTATTTCGTAGCTCGGACTTGAGAAGACTTTCTCGTCAATAGAGCAAGTGTTCTCTGTTCCAGGACACTTTCTTGAATGACCTGTCGTAGCCGGCGCACCTTTAACGGTAGCAGCTACCCCACTGTTCAAGGGTAGAGTCAGTGGGCAGTGGCCAAAGGCTGAGCCAATTCAAAAGTAGGCGCACACATTGGTCTCACATAATGTACGTTTCGGAAAATTAACATTCCATTGACTGATGGCACGTGTTTGAAATCCATGTGAAGTAAAAGACTAGAAAATAATTTAGTACATTAGAATGCTCAATTCAACACTTCAGTATTTTTGTAGTTTTTTTGTAAATGTACATTTACATTCTCTTTGCTACATTTATAATATAATTAATATGAATAATACTTGAACAAAATATTCATACAAATTACGACGATACCTTTCCCATAAAATCTAACGATTATGTCGAAAACGGAACATTGCACCGTACAAATTACGTGATTTTCACTTATACTTATGCGTGATTTCTTCGTCATTTTTACAGTGCTACTCTTAAATTTTCCGTTTTCGACATAATCGTTTCTTATCTCGGGAAAGGTACCCTCAATTTGATGCACCTTTTTTCTTCGTGCAGAATAATATTGTTAACACTGCCGCTTTTACCAAAAATCTTCATAACTACGAAAGATTTTGTAAGATTTCAGATATTATACAGTAGCCGCAACAGTTTCGTCAAAATACGTTTGAAATGTACATTCAAAGTGATATAAGAACTTTATAAGTTATACATCAAACATTCAAAAATACATTTCATACAAAGGTTTGGAAAGCTCTAACAATAAGCTTTCGAACTCTTTATTCAACATTGACTTTTCATCTATTTCATCTATAGCTGAGATTTATCAGTTTGAAAAAACTAAACTATTGCTATTTTTAAGCATTTGCCGACTCCATACAAAACTTAGCCAAGGCTTTTGTGAATTCTCGTACCTAGTGCAAATGAAAGTATAAATGTTAGTAAATTATCTATTATTTTCATCGAGTTGTCGCAATTCAAATATTATTTGACAACGCTGAAATGTCCTTGAAAACATTTTTTAAATTGTGATTACTCAATAAAAGTATATAAGATAATAAAAAAAAAATGTTTCCCGAAAATTTCTTATAGATAATACTTACAATTGCATTAGGTTTTAGAATTGACAAAAGCCCTTAGCAAATTTTTGAATAAAATGTTGAACTTTTCGAGCGTTGTCAACAGCTTTTTGAATTCCGATAATTCGATGAAAATAGTAGATAAGTAGTCTATTAAAAAATTTGTTTTCCTGCAAAAAGGCTCAAAAAATGGCAATTGTTTATTTTTGTCAAACTAATATATCTTAGCTTATAACTGATAGAAATTCAATTTCTAATAAAGAGTTTGGAAGCTTATTGTTTAAGTTTTCCAAACTATGTTCTATATATGAGCAATTCTATAGAAAATTTCTTTTTATTCGTAAAAAAAATCGAAAAATTTTTGGCTGAGGGCACACCTTTGGAACTTCTTCTCTCTTGTTCTTTGACCTCTAAACTAGGCAAAAATTGGTGCTCTTAGAATTTTTAAAAAAACTTGAAATTTTGGAACTCAGAGCGTTTCTCCAAAATTATTTTGTGCTTGTTTCTTGGTCTCTGACACGAACAAAAAAAATTGGGCCCAATGAACATTTATTCACGTTCAGATGTATGCGTCAGTCGTCAAGGATTCATGCTGTCTCAATCTATCTTGTTCTCGAACCCTGAATTCGAAAGTTATGCACACATCTAGACATGAAAAATTGTACATACATCAAGTGGGCGGAGTCTACTGGAAAACTCTATTAGACTTAATAGGCTTGTTGCTATTGTGTCGGCTAGCTATAATCGCAAGCTATTGTTAAATGTCACGTACGTTTACGAAATTGGTAGCTTAGTTTGAATAGCAATTTATGCTAATTAACAGATACGATTTTCTTTTTATTTGTATACATTTTTCGTAAATTTGGAAAAATGATCCATTCTGTCTGAAATGATTAATGTTATTTTTATAATAATATTTCATAATATTTTTATTTTTGATAATTTTTCATTTGTATATATTTTATTATAAACAATTGAAGTGTATCAAAAATGCTTTTACATAGTTATTTTTCAAAATATAATAGGCAAGATTGTATATTGCAGGTGCGTTGGTTTTAATTGTCCACTACACATTCTTAATAAAAAGAGTTGTATATGTAGGCCTTATACATACATTTTATATTGAAATTTCACAGTTCATATAAAATGAATGAATTTTGTATATTTTTCTGTTCTTAAATAATGAATTAAGCCTAATTAATAATAATAGAAAGATTAATTTATTACTTTGTGTAACAAAATTGAAGTTGAAAATCGTATCCACTGTAGTGGACAAAAATAGTCAAAGGGTTAAATAGATAAAATTTTATGTTTAACTTCTTGCCAACATTTTGTGAGCCATTTCAAAATAATACTGTATAAAAGACTCTCAAAGCTTGTAAAATTCTAAATCTTAAAAAATAAACTTAAATTAAGGGTCTATGTAGTTATAGAGTATTTTATTTAGTGCGGCAGTGTATATAACTTATCATTGTATAATGTTGTTACCTTATTAATATCAACTTTTGTAAGAAGTAATTTTTGCAGCCATATTTAAGATGTATCTTTTTTTAAGATTTATAAAATCAAATACAAATTTTGGTTTACAAAGTAAAATGTAATTTTAGATTTCTTTTTTGAAACAAAAAATAATATTTTTGGGTACCTAACACCTTTCCCTCCAAAAACTCGTTTTCCTCCCCTTTTTTAATTAAACTTAAATGTTTTTTTTAAGTTTATTACACTTCAAATTTCATCCAAATGAAACAATTCCTTTTAGTAGGTCTTGATTTTAGCAGTAGATTTCCCCTCTTTAGAAAAAATGCAACTGAAAATGCTATAATCTGTAATCTTCAATCAGTTAAATTAATTGTTGATGAGCACAAACCTATTTTATTCCAATTTAAAGAAATGTGATTAAAATATGTGCACATTTTTAATATACGAAAATAAGAGTTACCTGACGAAGGGAGAATTGTCCAAAGTGGAATTTTTTTATTAACATTTTAATGACCTTTTAAGCTTTTTTCCGTATTTTATTCGACATATTAAATCTATAAAGTGATAATTTAGAACGATATTAACATATTTTTCGTTATTTCATTAGGCATATCATTTTAACCTCCCCTTTTAAAAAATTGCCAATCTCGCCATTTTTCAAAATTTAAGTCTAGATTTAAATGTTATCATATAAATTGGCTATTCATTGAATTACTAATTAACTGATGGCCTAATTATTCGAACAAATTTAAACAAATAATGATTTTAAGTAATATATTGATACGGTGAACTTTTTCCCGTAGCTATGTCATTTTATCTTTATCTTACTCTATCCTATACTTTTTATAATGACTAATTAATTTGCAAATTGTTTTAATTTGTATTTGATTGAATGAAAGTAGCATGCTTGGTCATCTACCAAAAGCAGCATTAACTTATTTTTCGAAGAAAAAAAAGTTACCTAGATCTGGTAAGGCACAGAAATGTTAATTCAATTTTTATTTTTTTAACTATTTGTAGTTTTATCGAAAAAAATTGTATAAAACAGAATTTTGTTATCACTTAAACGTAACAAATTTGTTTAAAACATTATTTTCAAATTCTCTTAGATTTATTCTACATTTAATTTAGAGTCTGAACAACAAGTTTAAAAAAAGTAACTAAATTAAAATTTATTTTGACAAAAAAACGGGAGCATATTGAAAATAATATTTTTTGGACATTTATCACTAATTATTTTTAAATAAATCAGTTTTATATTGAAAAATGTAGACAAATCAGTATGATTTATTATTAATTTATATAAATTTAGTTTAAAATCAAATTTTACAGTTTGTAAATTGCAAAAAATTAAATGATTTTTTTCGGTTTTTTGGAAAATCATGTAATTTTTACTTATGCATTTCCTTTTAAACTTTTACGTCAATACTTAATTTTTAAACTTACACTGTACATTTTAAATATATATAAGACATATAGTTTTACTGTTTTAATTTTTTCGATTTTTTTTTAATTTTACTGAGTGTTTGATCGTAACAAAGTTTTAAGTAAATAATCCCTTCAATGTATACATATAAAAAAAATTAACATTGTTTGGATTATCAACTTATAATAAATTACTAAGAATGTAAGTTTTACGTAAATAATTTAATTAATTCAGAATTCATAAAAATAAATTATCACGCATTTAACCGTAAAATTTAATGAGCTAAACATCAATATTTAATAATAAAAAACACATTTGTTAAAACATATCTGTAAAAAAGAAAAATCAGATAAAATAGACAGATCGACTAGAAGTTTGGCATGCTTACTTAGGTCATTTAATTGGATGAATAGATATGTATAATGACCGGAAACCCCTCATTGGGGGGAACTCCCATCTTTTTTGTTGATACTCGTTTTCTAAATGTCAACATTTCGAGTCATCATCTTCTCGAACATTGACAAAGTTTAATTTCTTTATTCTTTCTCTATAATAAAATTTATAATCAATTTTTAGACAAAAAGTTGACACAATTTTTACAATGACTAATAATACAATTTACAGAATAAAAAAAAATTAGAATAATCTTTACACAATTTTTACGTTGTACAAAAGAGTTTTGTTCTTTTCAAATACTTACAACTGTTAAGTATCATTTATAACTTTTTGTAGACAGTTTTTAATCGTTATTTTCTAAAATTTAAGTTTTGTTATAGAAAAAATAATGAAACTGTCAACGTTTGAGCCAATTATTTGAAAAAGTGAAAGTGCGTTCAGAAAGTGTATTATAAACAAACAAAATAACTTTACGTTCGGAAAGATATTTTAATTTTAAATTGATGACAGTGAGCACCTGCAGAGTAGAAGCCTTCCTTAGGGGGTCACAACATTTGTCATTCTGCTAACCTGAGAAAACATGCTAAATTGTACGCTGATCCACCAATATAATCGCTTACTTATTTTTTTACCAATACATCTTATAATGAACTATGTAGAAAAAGATTAATTATTGTACGGTTGATTTGTATTGTAACTAAATATTTTATTTTATGTAAAATAGATTTTTATTTAAGTATAATGGAAATTTCTTAATATTTTAAACAACATTATTCATGGGATAACTAAGACAAATGATAATTTCATTTTTAAAATCTAAACATGAAAATTTAATCAATTAAAAAAACAAATTATTTTTACTACTTTAAAAGCTTTTTTTCTATTTGAAAAAACTTCAACTCCCAAAAAATTATATTTACCCTAAAAAAAATTAATTTAATTTCTATTCTCTAAATATACAAATTAGAAGACCAACAAAAACTTAGAATATCTTTAAGAAGCAAGACCTTATTACATACAAAAGTTATGTGAATTAAAGTAAGTGAAATACAGTTAAAACGCGTACAATAATAAACGAAAGTTAGAAGCAAGTTTTAATTTAAAACCAAAAAAATCTAGCCGGTCCATTTTTAATTACTGACATTTATTCAAACAAAACAATGAATACTGAAAATTGATTAAAATATAAAAACCATTTTTTATTTCCGAGTTTATTTGTTAATAAATTTATTTTTATATAAATACGGGTAAAACATTTTAATGATCAAGATACGGATGATGTATAAATTTATTTAGCGAATTTAATTAAAAAATACCACTAAATATAACTAAATGTATATAATACTATTTCAAAATTTATCTACTTTAAACTTTTTTCGGCAAGATTTTTATTGTTTTAAATTAAAATTTGTGTCCAACTTTCGTTTATTATTTTATGCGTTCTAACTGCATTTCACATACTTTAATTCATATGAATTTTGTATGTAATAAAATCTTGCTTCCAAAATATATCATAAGTTTGGTTTGTTTTTTAATTCGTATATTTAGAGAATAGAAATTAAACATATTTTTTAGAAGGCAAGTATATTTTTTAGGGGGAAAATATATTTTTGAGAGTTCTTTTGCTCAAATAAATGAAATTATTCTTCTAAAACACATTAATTTTAAATACTCAAAACTGCTTTACATACCATTAATAAATTATTGTTTGATAATTTTCTTAGTTTAGCAACTTTTTCAATTTCTTTGCGAACATCCGTGAGTAATTGGGAAACTTGTCGAACAAATTACTTTCAGTCTGTTGTTTGTTGATATCAGATAAGAGCTGAGCTGGCATAGCAGGCTTTTTTTTCGTCAATATGTCCCAAACATTAGCTCCAAGCAATTTACTTATATCTTCCATTTCCTCTTTGCAGTCCTTTTCCATTTTTCGAACATAATCAACATCATATTCTGCAAATCTTTCTAAATAATTCTCGTTCATCGAGCAGCCTAAAATCTTCATTCTGATTAAATGATCAATAGTTATATACATATATACCTTAACTGCAGAAGCATTTTTCTTAATTTTATAATATATATGGAACTGAACAAACTGACACATTTTGGGATCAGCTAAACTCTTTTTTTCCTTAACTCCCTTGCGAATTTTAGTTAAATGTTTAATCAGCCTAGAATCGCAAGGGACTTCAGAGCCATAACCCAAAAACAGTTGAAACAAAAACGTTGTCCTGAAATCCGTGTAACAAAGCATAGCAAATAGCAGGCTAGCCTACATTGTCGCGACAATTCGGTCCACACTGTGGCCAATCATCGCCTGCAAAATTTCAGTTTTTAGATTCGTAGCAGCAAAGAACAAAGGTGTTCTGTCAAGATAATTTTCCTTAGCCACAAGATTAGCACCCTTTTCTAGAAGATACTTAATGAACTCATTTTTTTGCTTTTTCAATGCAGCTTTATGCAGTAATGTCTGACCAACTTCATCGCTGGAAAAGTCAGAACTCGGAGCATTAATGTTGGCGCCACTTTCAATTAAGAGCTTCACGAATTCGATATCTCTTTCGTAACAATTTAACAAGACTGACGTACACGTGCCAACAGAATCGCTGACTCCGGCTCCCTGTTGGAACCAAAATTTCACCAGGTTCTTGTCAATATCGTCTCTGCAAACGATGCAGTCCACAACTGTACCATCTTCACTGAAAGCTTTGACATTGACACCCTGGTCAATTAAGAATTTTATTATTTGTATGTTGTTTTCTACCCCCACGGCATCGTGCAGAGGTGTGTTTCCATACCTGTCCCTGGCATCCAAATTGGCATGGTTTTCTACCAGACATTTGACTATTTCGAAGTTGTCTTTTACTTTGACTGCAGCGTAAAAAGCTGTTTCGCCTTCTCCGCCGGGGGTTTCTAGATCATCTCCATGTTTGAGTAAAAGCTGCACAGTTTTCAAGTTTGTATTTTTCTCAACTGCGTGTTAAAAGATAGTGCTTTCGGGGAACTCATCGCAAAGATCCTCGTCGTTAACTTCGTGACCTTGTTGTAGTAGAGATTTTACTTTTTCGTAGTTTCCTTCTCCAACTGCTTCGTACAATTCGTGAGACATTTTAGATAAATTGAGTAAGATGATGATAAAATCAAAAAAACAATTGTAAAAGTGGGAAATTATAAATTTAGTTGAATATATTTTTTATTTTCTGTGAGTTTGTAAAATAAAAATAAAAATGTTTGGAGTTTAAATTTAGTTTTTATAAGCAGCCTGTGAGTTAATTAATAGTAAATCATTGTCAAACAATATATATTTCAGAGACTCACTTTGCAAAAAGTAGACTTTATTTACCAGATTTTTAATGAGAACATTTTTAATTATAAGATTAACTTAAACATTCTTCCTGCCTAAATAATTGTAATTACTTAAATCAATATTATAAAAATGACGTAAATATTAAAATGTTATAACACAAAATTTTGATAAACTTTGTATTTCTGAGGATGGCTTAAACTATGACCGAAACGTAAAATAAATTATTTACTACATATAATTTTTGAGTCTGTCAAAAAAAACCTTTACTCATAATCATAAATATTACTCAAAGTTTTTGTTTCTATGCATTGAATTTTGTTATCATTTTTTTTTTCTAAGATTTTCAAGTGAACACGACTATTTAATTTGATTAACCCTAGAAGCACCATCTTATTTTTGCATGAAAAATCAATTTTAATAGGTGATATTTGTTCGTTTTTTAATGATTAATATGATTAATATATTTTTTAGTAATAAGCTTACTTTACGAAATTGAGTGAAATAAAAAAGAATTACAAATAAACGTGTGTATTAGTACATTTATAATTTAAATACTCATTTTGTATGTTAATTGTAAAATTTATTTCAATATAAAATTTAAAACGAAAAGAAAGAATACAAGTTTGAGTCTCGCAACATGCACTGAGGGTACATGAATGCAAATTATTATATCGAGGTTTCATTTAATTTGTAAACAAATTCTTTATCTGCATAGAAATCGGAAGAAAAAATCATTGTAATATGTGTATGAATATTAGGGTGGCCGTTAAAATATGACTTTTAAATATAAGGCAATTTTGGCATTCTTCGAGACGAAAAACTTCGGAAAATCACCAAGAAATCGTTCTTTTATAGTGATATAAGGTGCCTAATCTCAATCTAAATTTTTGAAATAAAAATTTTTTTTTCGGGATTTTAGGTAGTTTTCAGCTAAAACAATCATATTTTTAACGTTATTATAATATTTTCAGCTGAAAAAACCCGTCAATTGAAAAAAGAAAAACATATTTTATTTAAAAATTGTTGATGATTATATTTAAATTGACTTTTTTTTAATGTTTAATTAAATTTCAGTTTAAAACAAATTTAACATAATGATAAACTTTACAATAAAAAATTGAATTATAAGACAACAAATTTAATTTTTTAATTTTAATTTTGATATTTTTTCACAATTATGAAAATGTCCCGCTAAAATTCGAAAATATGTTGAACCAAATATTTAAATTAAACGTTATATTTTTCTAATCTAAACTGCAAATTAT
>JABFPM010002140.1:0-17582 GCA_022817325.1 Idris sp. 1 HC-2018 | reverse complement strand
ATGACATACGTAATAGTAATACATCCATTACGGCTAAGAATACGAAATTTAATTGTTTATTGTATTTCAACAATAACTTGTAAATTTTTACAACAAACATTTGTTGTTACTAATTAATAAAATAAAATATATTATATGTTATATAATTACAAAGCTAACAGCAAAAGAATGTATAATTAATATTTACTGTTTTTAATAAATTATAATCAAGATGGATAATTATAATTATACTGTTTTTTAATCTTAAATTTTTAACCATTAAAAACATTATTGTACTGCATTCTTTGATTGAAATACGAAACGAACGAGTATTTCTAAAAAAATCAGACAAATTCTTTTGAAAGTTAACAGAGTATACAAAATAAAATTTATTCAATTAAATTCAAAGGAAAAATCAAAGCCTTTTTTGATTAAAATAAATTATAGATTTATAATTATTCTTGTATAAAATATTATGACCAATATACATATAATAATTTTTTTTTAAATTCAGACTGTTTTATTTGATTTATCATAGTTTATAGATTTAAGGATAACCTTGAAGATTAAAGTATTTTACAAATTTAAAATTTTATTATAAATAATAAAAAAATTAATTGGGTATTTATTTTTCAACTTTGAAATTAGACGAGAAAAAAAATTACCATAATTATCAATGAGAATAATCTTTCTTTATTAAAATTTAAAAAGGTGCTTACATAATGTAATGAAAGCTAAATGAATTTATTTTTGTAAAATAAATTTAGTTTTAAACATATATCAAAACGATCTCTCGAAGAATCCTAGATTTTAATCTGTATAGTAGATTCGCTTTTAATCAAATCGAAAAAAAAAATAAATTGACATCTGATGCTTAAATTAAAACTTAAATTAAAACATTATTTTAATTATTGACCGTTTTATATTAAATAGACGAATAGAATTTTAAAAAAAAAAAATTATTTAAAAGAATTTTATTTTAATTTCGCTCTGTTTCGAACAAAAATGACGACATTAGTAAATTTGACAATTCTTTAAAAAAAGACCAAAGTTAACCATCAACGAAAGAACTGGTGTGCATTGTCATTCATTTCTTGAAAATAATTTTAATTTTTAGTGCAATAAAACTCAACTTTATTATAATTTAATAAAATCTAGAAATTTTGGAAAAATATTTTCAAAGTTCAATCACCCGAAAATTAGGGCAGATTCAATTAAAGAAGAAATGGGAAGACTAGTAAGTTATGGATCGTATACAAATATATTTATACAAACTTGTAAAATTATATTCGTTTTTTTATGATTTTGTGTTTTTTTATGTTTAATTATTATTTATCAAGCAAACTAAATGAACATTTTGAATATCTTTGTTTATTTGGTAACCAAATTTTAAATTCTAATAATGTAATCATTAAAAACACAAGATATATTTTGCATAATTCATTTTTTATAGCTGTATGATGAAGTGAAAGAAGCATGCGAGAAGTACATATGGGATTTTGACGATGATGCAATTCCGACGTACAGAGAGAATCTTCTGCAGCTAGGTGTATAAATGACAATATTTATTTTGAAGTAATTGATGACATATATTGTTTCTGTAAACGTGATGAGTTTTTTAGAAACATCGATAAATAATGAAGAAATTTAAACCATTTGTTAAAAAATGTGACGATGATATGGTAAGTTAATTAAAATATTCTTACGGCTTTCTTATAAAATGTTGTAATCTACATATTTTAATAAATTCTTTTAATTTAATAGCAAGAAATTATGGAATCATTCATTACTGATATAGAAAATCAGTTTAAATTAGTAATTATTTATGACTCGTGCTTATCCAAGTATGAGAAAATAGGAAGAACAAAAGAATCCATTATGAAAGTCAAAGAATGTCTTCTTGATAACTTTCCACGATATTCTAGAAATTGTCATTCGAATTATTGGCCGGATGTGAAAATCAAAATAATACGGAACAATTAAGATGTATTGTGGTTGTATAAATTTGAGAGTGACATTATAAATATTTTATACATTTTAAGTGGCATCATTAAATTTGTAATTCAAAGTCATGTAATAAATTATGTTGTGTAAATAGTAAAATCAAAATAAACAAAATACTTAATCTTTTACTGATTATAAAGCATCCTCTGTTCTTCACATTGTTTTGATGAAACATAACAGAATGTGTAAGTGTAACAATTATTTTTTTTAAAAAAAACTTAAAAGTAAATACCAACATTAAAATAAGAAAATCATAATATAACCAAAAAAATAGATAGGTACACTAAATAAAAATATAAATACAATGTAAAAAGAATGTTCTCGCACCCTAAGAAACAAAGTATTACTTCGTGCGCCTATTTGGAAGGTGGGAAGAGACACTTTGCGTGCAGGTGTGAGAGAAAAAAGTTAATTAATGAAAAGCAAGTAATAGCTGTTAATTGTCGTGTTAATATGCTTAAAAGATTAGAGAATTATAAAGTAACATCAAAAAATATTGCTCAAATACATATACATCAATATATTTGTACAGAAATTATATTGTCGTAGCATTAGTTTTAATCTTATTAAGTGAGTACTATATTTTTTAATTTATATTGTAAAAGATGTTTTGGTTAAATAAATTATAAATAACTTATAAGAAGCTAATTCGTTTTAATAATAGTATTAAAGACAAGAAAAACAACTTTCATTTTTTTAATCAGTAGAAAGAGAATTTTCGGGTTTTATTTAAATAAAAGTATCAAATATTTTTATGTTATCAACATTAAAAATGTAATATTACAAAACTATTTTTTTATTTAACGTAAGTTTAATATATAAATTATATTATTACAGATAGTTCGAAATTATGTTCATAAAATGAAGGGTTCAAATGTTACAAAAAATTAGATCATTCGTGATTCCAACTGTTTGAATTTTTGTTATTTTTTTCAATTAATCTATGATTACTATTTATTAATTATTTAGTCATAAATTCATAATAATTTTTTTCATTTATGAATAAAAATCCGTAAAAAAATGTTATTTCATTAATAATAATTGAATTTATGACCAATTATACAGACTGAAATTAAAATTTTATGTTTTTTGAAAAAACGTATTTATTTATTTCGACTGTTGAGTCAGTCCTCTTCAGGAAATTACATTTTATCTACAATAATTATACAATTATAAATTAGATTACCAAAAAACAAGTTAATAAAGATTAGATCATTTAAAAAGGTGAACATACCTGGTTATAGATTTATGAAATTTGAACAAATTTATTTAAATTTAAACTAGACATTTTTGTCAAATTGTTAGGAAACTAAAAGTCATTTTAATCATCATGTTTTAAAAACAGAAAATTAGTGTCAGAAACGTTCAACTCAAGAAAAACATATATACAAACAAAAACAATAAGAAAACAAAATATGTCGAAAAACTGTCATGTCTAGAATGTAATGTGCTATTTCAAAAATGTAAATACCTTGTCATATAATCGTGATAGTTTTTCTGTGTCACATTGTGAATTCAATGTGTTTTTCGTTGTTATGATATATAACATCTCTGAGATATTTCGTTTGTTAAGATTATGTTCTCTGTCTAATATTTCTACCTCTTTCCATTTCATATCATGTGAGAAGTTAATTTTATGTGAACTAATTACATTATGAAATTCTGTGTCTTTTTTATATTACTTTGATGTTCTTTAATTCGTGTTATTAAGGCTCTTTTTGTTTGACCTATATAACTATTATCACAATCTACACATCGTATTTTGTATATTACATTATGAGTTCTGTCTTTGTGAAGTTTATCTTTGCCTTTTTTAATAATATTGTTTAATTTGTTATCAATTTTATTGAAAAAATTGATACTCGAATAAATAGTTTATTTTTGATGATTTGTGAATAAAAGCTCTTAATATAGATCGAAATTATTTATTTTCCATGATAATTATCCAATAAAACAAGTAAAATTAATAAATTTTTGATAGTAAAATAAACAACAATATGATTATTCTTAATATAAACATTCATTTTAATAGAATGAAAAATTGACTACTTGAATGTTGAAAAACTGAAAAAATTGGGAGACTGTTGATTTATTCTACGTGACTTTCAGCTTTTTTTGCTGATATCAAATTCTACTCATACAAACGTGTTAATATGAAACATATTTTGCCGTTTCGAGAAAGAATTTCTCTATGTTCTAAAAGATACTGCAAAAATGTTTGTAATTTTATCGTTTTAAAACACAATAATTTTTTTTCAAATGACACATTAAAAGTATATTTGTTTGACAGCAATGATTCAAATTCATAATAAATTTTCTTTATTTAAAATTTGTGTATAAAAGTCTCAATGTTCAGATGAGCATTATCAGTTATTTACTGACTACTGTAACAATGAATCAATTTTTTATTATTCTTCTTTTCGTAGTGGTTGCTGCTTTTGCTATATCTTCTCAGCGTACGTTATGGCAAGATCTCAGTTATTATAAAATAATAATTAAATAATTATTCTTTCTCGATTAAAGTTTACTTATATATAATTGATTTATTTTTGTATACAGCAAGTTGTCCACCAAATTTATTTCATTCGATGTATGCTTGTTCAAGAACTCGTAGGAGCCCAATGCCGAATTGTGGAGGCGTAAGTATTATATGTTTCTGTACATAAAACTTATTGAATTTATTGAAAAAGATACTTCTCAAAGCTGAGATAGATATTTTTCATCTAATTTAATTTTTATTTGATTTACTTAAAATTAAGCAAAGTTCATTTCTGATTCGTAATAAAAATTAACAGAATTTTGTTTTACAAATGCATTGTGAAGTTAAACTTAATTAAATATGTTGAATATCATAAGCGATGTAACTTATTAAAAAAACATGAAACTGTATACAAATATATTTTCATATGTTAAATTCTAGGAAATAAGTGTTTTCGAATTAGGTATTAAAATTTCTAAAAAATTAGTGTACTCAAGTCACATAATAGCAACTTTATATGAGCAATTTTAGAGATATTTTCCTTTTAGCGGTTTTTTTCATTTATTTAAGTAGCAATTTCAAAGGTGTCATTCTTTAAATTTTCATTGAGCCCAATTATTTTTGTACATTTAAGAGGTCAAGGAACAAGGATCCAAAATTTTGATTTTCTTATTGTTGCAACGAAATTGTATATAAAATTGCTTTTGATAGTATATTTAAAGGAGTCAGCCTTAAAATTTCCAAGGACGCCATTATTTTTTGTCTATTTTAGAGGTCAAAGAACAAAAAAAAATATTCCCAAAGGTGCCCCCTTAGCCAGACATTTTTTGATTTTTTTACAAATAAAAGGAAATTTTCTGTAGAATTGTTCTTATGTAGGTTCTTAAAAAATTGTTCTTTTTTACTTAAAACATAAAATTAACTACCATATTTCATAGAAAATAATATTTTATTATTGAAATTTTAGTGCCGTGCAGGATGTCAATGTGCTCCAGAATATGGTTTAGGCGATTCCAGCCTATGCGTACCAATATTGCAATATTATTAATTGAATTAGCTTTAGATATAATGCTCTTGAGAGAGCACAAAAATTATTACTTTCACAAAATATTATACATTTTAACTTAAATCTTGCTGCCAGCCACTTTGTCCAGTTTTTTGTGGTTTCCTCGGATGGCGATGCAAATGCCGAAATAAATTAGTCAGGTCGGGCTACGGACCCGCATTAAAATGCTACCTAAAATGCGAATTGTAAAAATGCATTTGTCTATTGTTTGCTTGTTAATAAACTAATTAAAATTAATAAAATTGTATCCTTTTAGGGATAATATCACTTTTTTCGTTTTCTTTCTTTCTTCATTGATATAATAAAATCTTCGCGAACATTTTCACTTTTTAAAAACTTTTGCTAGAGTGGTTTCACACGACATCGACAGCAATGTATTTAAATTTCGAAAACTTGTTTAATTTTTAAAATACTGTATATCCTAGTTTATAGAATGCAGTTGAAAATAAATAATATCAACACTTTTTTCTAAAATAAGACCTTGTCGACTTAAAAAACTTATTTATTAAATTTAAAATTAACGATACATCTAAAATTAATCCTTATATATTTTAAAAAAAACGTAACAAGAATTGTAATTTGCATCAAATGCAAGAGCAATTCCATAACAAATCAGTCAATCAAAAAGTTTGTAATAGACTGTAACTTTTTTTACTGTTTCTTTAGTGAAAATCATATATAAATATAACTTTCATCAAAACCTTCAAAGTATAATAATCTGCTGCGGAAATTGAAACAACCGTGTCTTCGCATTTTTACACTTTTATGCAATGTTATGTTAAAGGCAAGCTTTTCAAGAATAAAAAGTAGTTTATGAATTGTGAAACATTTTTCATTCGCTGATTTACGTAATAATCATGGTACAACTAGTTTCAACGCATATTGACGGACCCTTCGCACTTGTAATTTAGATGTTATTTAAAAGTTTATTAATATGAACGACACAATTGTAAAGGCTGTTATTATTTTCTTAAAATAAAACATTGATCAAAGGATTAAACATATTAACGCAACGTCTAGAACGCTCAACCCATTAACACCGAAGATTACAACATTTTTAGAACTACTTGAAGATAATGTAATCTGAAAGATTATAGAATAATCTTGCATATTTTAATAAAAAATTTACTTCTTTTCGAAATGAAATTGAATATCACAGTTTATATAAAAAAACGGTTAGAATGTGAACTTTTTTATTTTTCTATTATTATTATTATACGGAAAAAATTAAAATTTTATTAACTTTCAGCTAGATATGCACATTATAACTGAATTTTAATATGGCAGTGTAGATACTGGAATAAGAATATAGCAATTAAGGTGATATATGACTCGGGTTGTCTGTCTCTCTCACACAAAAATAGTTTTTATGTAATATTTTTGTTAATTTTAAACATTTTTGTAAAAACGCACGATTGTTTACTAAAAAAACATGTTTCGAAGATTTTGCGAGAAGGAATTCTTTGTAGGTTATGTGAATTTGTTTTAACTTATTTGTCTTTTTCTAGGTCCGACTAAGTCAAAGGATGCAACCGGGAGTACACCTCTTCACTTTGCTGCTGATGAGAAAAACATTTTCGAGACTGTGAAATTGTTGGTAAGGTATAATTGTGACGTAAATGTGGAAAATGATTGGATTTACACGCCTCTTCACCAAGGTTCTCAAAAAAGAAATGTCAAGGTGGTTGAGTTTTTGATTCTAAATGGTGCCCACGTTAACAATTGTTTGTAGGTCCAACTAAGTTTAAAGATAACTATTGAGTAAAAATTCCTGAAGTGGGCCCCTAAAAAACCAACATGCAATGAATTTTAAAACTTTATCACAAGACAGATCATAATGTTCAGGTCGAGTGGCACTTTTTAGCGACTTCGCATGGCAAAGGAGCTTGCGATGGTCTTGCAGGAACTGTTAAAAGACATGCCCGCAAAGCTAGTTTGCAGAGTATTAATAGTATTAATGATCAAAATAAGCCAAAAATTACTACACCGCGAGAATTGTATAACTGGGCAATTAAATTTTTTAAAAATATAGATTTTGGCTACTGTACTGAGAAAGAACATTTGCTGAATGAAAATAAACTTGCTACTCGTTTTTCTACTGCAAAAACCGTAGAAGGTACACGTCAATAACACTCATTTGTTCCGATTAACAAAAGTCAATTATCTTGCAGAATATATTCAGAATGTAAAACCAAGGTGATAAAAGAAGTTTTAAACAATGTACAGTGATCAAACAATTCAATACTGGTATATTATTGCCATAAATAAATAATAAAAAATAAATAAATATTAATAATCATTTTGCAACAATTCCCATTATTTAATCTATTATAATTTATCTGTTAAACATAATAAATTTGTTTGAAGTAAATGAGCGCTCGGTCTTGCGCTAACTCGCGCGGGCAAGCGCGCTCGAGCGCGTGCAGCGCTTGACAAAAAGTAGTGCCATTCTCAATAGAATTGAGATTACCACTTTTTCGTTTAAAATTCTAAAACGTTAGTAAATTAGCTTTCGATGTCTTTTTTTAAAAAATTTCAAATCGATTGAGAACATTAAAAAAATGTAATTGTTTATTAAAAATGCAGTTATTTTTTATTACAAATTTATTTTTTGTGTCATTTTATTTTTTATCATAAAATTCAAAGTTTTTTCTTGTTATGTGCAAGTTTTCAAAAAGTTTCAAAATATTTAACGGTAGTTATGATTTTTTCAAAAAAAAAATCCCAAAAATTACTTTTGTTTATAACTTTTTTATTAATTAATATTTTTTTTAAAAAAATTGGGAATTTTGATATCTTATTATGTACTATCGAATCAACATAAAAGTTTTAAAATTCATTGCATGTTGGTTTTTTAGGGGCCCACTTCAGGAATTTTTACTCAGAAGCCAGTGGTGCAATCCCTGCGCAAACAGGGGTTTCGTTCCGTAATATACTTAGATGACTTGTTGTGTTTCGGGATTTCAAAATAGAATACGAAAGAAATGTAAAAGCTGCGATTGGTTTACTCGAACGCTTAGGTTTTATAGTAAATTATAAGAAAAGTAAATTGAAAGGATGTAATAGAATCGAATTTTTAGGATTTATTTATGGTTCCAGGAAGATGATGTTAGAAATTCCGGAAGAGAAAAAAGAGAAACTGATCAAAGCGATCGACTCACTGAATAAGGCTAAAAAATGCTCAATCAGGTGGTTGGCAAGCGTTTTAGGTTTACTCAATGCGGCTAGCCGCGGCTTGTCCAACAGTTAAATATAGCAGGTTGTATTTAAGAGATTTGGAGCAACTTAGACTTTATAGTTTAATTGAGTGCAATATGAATTATGATAGAAAAATCGATGTCCCTGTTAAATTACAGACTTCATTATCTTAGTGGAAAAACAAAATCCCTGCAGCAGCAAGTTCACTGAGGGAGGTGTTTTTTCATGGGTAATCTTTACGGATGCGTATTTGTCTGGCTAGGGTGCGTATTGTAATGGCCAAAAAACTCATGGTTTCTGGTCAGTGGAAGAACCGGGTTTACACATTAATCATTTGGAGCTTATTGCAATCTTCTTCGGTTTAAAGTGCTTTTCAAAAGACCTAGAAGGGTGCAATATTTTGCTTAGAGTCGATAATAACACGGCGATCGCATATGTCAATAAGATGGGGTGAGTGCAGTTTAAACATCTACATGGGATGGTCTATAATATTTAGTCATGGTGTGAAAACCGGGACATCTAGCTTAAAGCGTCGTATATTAGATCGGCGGAAAACAAGGAAGCAGACCAGGAGTCGCGGGTAAAGAATTTGGATACGAAATGGTCACTTGCGGATTATGCTTTCAAGAAGATAGTTAGAGAGTTAGGAAATCCCTCAGTGGATCTTTTCGCTTCTAGACTCAATAGAAAATGTGATAAATATTATTCATGGTATAGGGATCCGGAAGCTTACGCGATCAACGCGTTCACACAAGATTGGTCGGAAGAAGCATGTGTTTATGCATTTCCGCCGTTTTCAATTGTTTTAAAGTTAATTAAAAAAAATTATGGCTGACAACGCGCAAGGAATATTGATAATACCAGATTGGCCGAACCAGCCATGGTATCCGTTATTTAGGTCGCTTAAAATATCTAAATAAATAAGTTTTCAACCGTCAAACTCATTGTTGTTTTCACCTTATAGGTCAGCTCAACACCCGTTAGGGTGCCGCAGGTTACTTGCCTGCAAATTACTAAGGAGTCATTCACTTGCAGAAAAGTTGTCGGGATAGCGATGGATATTTTTCCAGCTTCATTATGCAAATCGACAATAAAACAATATTCGAGTTTTATTGTGAGCTGGTATAACCACTGAAAAGAGAGGGGAAGAAACCCTTTTTCAATTTCAGAGGAAGAGTTTTTACAAAGTTTAGCAAAAAAATTTATGAAGGTGCATCGTACAGTACATTGAACCATGCGATCGACCATATCATTGGTAACGGAGTCTGATTGGTCGAAGAACAAAAACATCTCAAGGTTTTTTAGGGAAGTTTTCAAGTTGCGCGCTCCGAAGCCGAACTATGACCGGGTATGGAATGTAGACGTGGTTTTAGAGCAGTTGGAAAGATCTTTTCAGTTAGAAGATTTAAGTTTGACCGAACTGATGGATAAACTGTTAATGTTCCTAGCGTTGGGCTCAGTTCATAGGCTTCAAACATTAGCGTTAATAATATTGGCGAATATGTGTAATACGAACGAGGGGTTTTAAATTCATATTTCGGAAAAGATTATAACCTCGAGGCCAAGGGCCGCACAGCCGTTGTTGGTGTTTCCGTATTTCCGTGAGAAACCAAGTTTGTGTATCGCGAAAACGATCGAAAGATATATTACAGTAACGAAAGAAATTAGAAATGAATGTGATAACTTAATTATTACGATTAAGAAACCACATAGAAGCGCAACGTCGGCAACGATTAGCCGTTGGATTAGGACGAAATTAGTTAAGTGTGGAGTTAGCGAAAACTTTACGGGTTATTCTATGAGGCATGCATCAACGTCAGCGGCGTTGAAAAAGGGCGTAAGTCTAAGTTTGATCCATAAGACTGCGGGTTGGTCTCAGTCTTCTCAGATGTTCGGGAAATATTATAATAAGAAGATATAATATTTAGATATAACAGCGGAAAAATCGTACGCACAAACCGTTTTTAATCAATAAAAATATATTGTTAGTTCATTTCATTTTTAAATTGCCCAAGATCATCGAGCGATACTTATAAAATATGTAAAGAAAAATATTTTATGTTAAACAGAAGAGATTGAATAAAAATTTTGTTTTATTTATTTTCGCTTCGGAACTCTAAAGATCTACAATATTATCCGTCTCTCACGAGACTCGATATGTAATTGAACATTTAAATGAACTTACCTGTAATGAAGTTCGACTGTAATTATATGGAGAGTAGTTATTAAAACTTGGAAAAATGAAATAACAGTACTCTGTAAGAAATAACTGCAAACATTAATATTAAGAAAAAAATAATACTTTTCCAGTTTTTCTGAATTTTCGAACTTTTTTTAAAAAAATCATAAGAAAATAAAAATAATAACACTTAAAATGTAAGGTAGAAGTACCAGTTAGCTGACAGGCTCCTGCTATCGACATTTTTGTCATAAAAATCATTACATAAAAAAATTAAACGTATAATATTACAAACAAACAAAAAATTAACGATAGCTTATACAATAATTAATAATAATAATAAATTTTGGCATTGAACAAATTTGCATGTAACTGTAAACAAATATTTTTCAAATCAATTTTTCGATCTTTCGTCAGAGACCTTCATTTTTAACAATATAGTATAAAGTTTTTAGTTGTATGTTTTAATAATAAAATTAAAATGTAACTAAACTTTAAAGTATACAGATTGTTGAAACATCAAAACTTATATTAAAATACCCTCAAAAATAATTATTATTTCAATTTTCAAAGCTGTTTTCGGTAACAGGTGTCTGTTTTATTTTTTTTATAACTAATGATAAATTTATTATTAAATTATTTGTAAATATATTTTAATTTTATTACACCGATTCTTTATTAAATTTTTCGTCGTTTGTATATATGTATATAGTTGAAGACGGAATTGTCACAATAATACAGATTTTTAAAAATTCAAAAATTCCTTAATCTGTCGATAACTGGTGCTTCTACCATCACAATTAAAATTCTTATATAACATATAATTTCTGATTTTGTGTGTTGATACAGTCTATTCAAATTATCTAAAGATTAATAATAAATTTATAAACAATAACATATATACTATTGACTTACAATTTTTGTTTCAAAAAAGTTCATTTCATTAGTAATATTAGAGTTTTTTTAAAGATACAAACTTTGTTTTAAAAATAGAACAATGAAGAGTATCTTTTATTTTTTTTTTGTTAGTTTTTTGTGGCAAAAATTGATTCATTTTCTATATAAGATTCTACTTAAGAATCTATACCTATAAGAAACCAATATAGATTCATTAGCAGAATCCTTATAAAATATTGTGAGCAGGGTATTATGTTATTGTGTAACATTTTCTATGATAAACTAGGGATGCTTCCGTTGACTCAATTTGTTTAATATATTGGACAGAATTTTACTCACCTCCTAATTTTACATTTTTGCACAAATTGAGTCAATAGGTTAAGTTATAAACATGTCATTTTCTAGCATAAAAAGCAATTTTTAACATTTATTTTTGTTAAATACTCTACAAAAACGTGTTCGAACTTTAGATGTACTTTTTAATCTCAATTAACTTAAGAACTAAGTGAACGAAAAATCCAAAATAAAATTCAAGAGTCATTTTCTTATCACAATAAACATAATATAAAATTTTTAATTAGCTCTTTGTATTTTAAATCTACTAGTGAATATATTTAAATTTTAGACATATTTGACAGGTTCGACTTTGAAGGTGTAGGCTCTATCATCTAACTGCAAGTTTAGACAAAAAATGTTATTTTCGATGTAGATTTTATCGAACTTGCTATTTTAGATTTTGTGCAATCTTCAGAAAATTTTTACTTCATGAAAAAACAAAAATTAAATCTGCAAACTACTGAAACAAGCAATTAATTATAAATATTTGTATAATTTCAAGTTTAATTAACATAATTATTTAACTTTCTAAAAAAAAAAAAAAAAATACAACCGATAACAATAGTACATTATTGAAATTAATACATCATTTTAAAATAATAAAAACAATCCGCAATCTCTACAACGCTTTAAATTACAACAAAGTGAAACAATATAATATTACAGATAAAATTTAAGCGTCCATTATTTTCCAAAGCCTTTCGAACTCGGAACTAAAGGCGTTTACAAATTCATATTGATTTGTAATAATTACATTCTCGTAGTTGCCGAAAAATGCATGGTAGGTCCAATTGGTGCTACCAGTTATCAGCAAATTTTTGTCAACCAGAACGAATTTGTGGTGCATTAAGTTGTCTAATTTTTTAGATCTAATTTTCAGACCTAAAATCACAAAAAAAATATAAATAATTGCATTTGTCTGTTGATTATAAACTTTTTGTTTAAAATCAAATATAGGGTCAAATTTTAATTTTTACATACCTTCTGACTTCAGTTTAACAATTTGATCGCAATTTTCTTTAGTCATATCAAAATCGCTGATTATTCTTATTTTAACATTTTTTCTGAAAGCTTCCATAATAGCTTGACCCAGAGAAGAAAAAGTGATGAAATATATACAAATGTCCAGTGAACTAGTCGCAGATTTGATATAGGAAATGATTTCTCTGAAAATTGTTTAACAAAATTAAACCCAACAATTTTTAATTAAATTTATATAAATGTACTGTCAAACGGGGCAACTTTTCACTGCTTTTCTGAACTTTTTAATTTTAAGTTTTGTTTAATAATTGAAACGTCTTTATTTCGGATGAGTCATATGTTAGTTATTAAAATAAGTCTATAATTTGTAATCATGTATTACAAGCTCATTAATTATGCATTAATTATTATTTACATTAAAAAATAAAAAAATGTGCACTGACATAGTACAAATTTGCACCACCCTGTAAAATAAATATAATACTCTCATTATTATGCCAAAATTTGACAAATATATTAAAATTAATTAAATGTATTCATATTACGATCATGTATTAATGTATTTGCAAGAAACCTGGAAAATTTTTAATAGATTTTCTCTAAAACGTTTTTTACTCAAAATAATGTGGACCTTAAAATCTTATTATTTAACCATTATATTAAATTTATAAAATTGTAATACATTCTTAACTTAGAATTGATATATTGTTATTATATGACTGAACAAAGTTACGTAAAAATTAGTGATCATTCCTAAAAAAAAACTTTTTTTAAAACAAATTTAAAGAAATTATGAAATCAATGAGTACGATTTCGTAGTAACACTGCACAAAAACATAATTCAAAAAATTTGAGTTGAAATAAGTGTCTTGAGCTGAAAAGCAAATTTGTTGACACATGTTTTTTGCTGCTCTTAAATTATTTTTTAATACTTTTTGTTTTAAATAGTTTTAAGACTCAAATAGTCTATTTTTGTTATATTGGTGCAAAGTTGCTAAATTCTTGTATATTAATTTTTAAATTCAACTTCGTCTGTTAATGTTAATTTGTTTTTCATTTTAAAAAATATAAAATATATATCTTACTCAAGATTTCTAACTGGACAGTTAATTTGTGAACAAAGTACGTTTGGTTTGGTGAGATGATTCGAACATTTCGTTCCACTTTCCTCGTCGAAAAACAGTATCTTGTTTATCGACTTTTGATCTTTGCTTATTAAATATTTTCTGTACATCCTCAGTCCAACTTCAGATAAAACTCCAAAAGAAATAAAATAGCCAAGAAATTTCGCAGTTCTTGATCCAAAGAGCTCGAATAAAGTACTCATGTTGTTTACCTTAAAAAAATGAAAAAAAAAAATTACTAAAACAATTTTTTAATAACAAAAAAAAAAATAAAATAATCATACTTTTAGTTTTCTTGATAAGCAAAAGTATTTAAACTGTCGAAATTTATTTTTCAGTTGAACGTTTGTTTTTATTACTGCAATGTTTCTGCCCCAAATTACAGTGTCAAAATTTCGACTTCATTTTAACGTAAAAAAAATTGTTTACATTCACTTATCTGCTTTGTTTATATTTTTTTGACTGAACTTTTTGCAATTGTTCAAAATAATATAATTATTAAATTGTTTTCTGTAAACTTATAAACATTTAACTATATAATTATTAAATAAAATAAAAAAAAAGTTCGTAAATACCTCACTGTAACCTTTTATTGTTTATATTATGACAATTTTTGCAATAAATGTTGACAACAAAAAATTACTAAAGTATTTATATTTGTAATACATAAAAAATAACAGTTAATAAATTAACTTGTAGTCAAAAAAAAAATTAAAACTTTTCTACCCTGCCAATGAACTCAAATAAATAAACACATTGTCAAGTTATCCAAAACAAAAAAAGAAAAAACTAACTGTCCAATATTTAAATCAAGTTGGAGTGAGAGAGCACTATATATATCACCAATCGGTTTTGTAGGTTATAATTATCGGCTGATAACCGGTGCAAACTCTACTGCCATCTAGGAAACAAACACTTTTGACACTGGTAAACATAACCTCAAAAAGTAATCTGACATCACAATTACTGTTGTTTTTTTTCAATTTTTACTTCAGCAAATTTTGGAAATTATTTATTTTAAAAATGTTCAAAAAGTAAGTGACATCACTTCCAAAGTAACTGGTTTACGAAATTGTTCTCTTAATTTGTTGTTTTGAAATTCCAGATTTGATGAGAAAGACAGCGTGTCTGGAGTGCAACAATTAAAATCTTCAGTACAAAAAGGGATTCGCTCGAAATTGCTGGAACTTTATCCCCATTTAGAAAGCTATATAGATCAAATTATTCCCAAAAAGGATGCTTTCAGAATTGTAAAATGGTAACTCAACTTTTGTCTTGTTTGATTTTTTTAAATTTTTTGTCCTCATTGTAATTAATAAAAAGTTAATTTTTTATTAATAAATATTTATTGTTTATAGTCATGACCATATAGAAATCATGGTAAATGCTGCAGGTGAACTTTTGTTTTTTCGCCAAAGAGAAGGGAACTGGATTCCAACTTTAAAATTACTCCACAAATGTGAGATTTCATTTTTTAAATCATAAATTAGTTGATAAAATATTTTACTTGCATGCAAACTTAAGATATTTGTTGTAAATCAAACATGATTTATATTGTATAAATATTGTTTAGTTTTTTTTTTTAAAAATAATAAATAAAGATGTAGATTTGTAGAGAAAATAATTTGTTGATAAAAAAACACTTTGTTCAAACATTTTAGATCCATTTTTTCTACCTAAGCAACAAGTTGACAAAGGTGCAATTAGGTTTGTTTTAAGTGGAGCCAACATAATGTGCCCAGGGCTGACCTCGAAAGGAGCTTGCATGACACCTGTTCCAAAAGGAACCGTTGTTGTATCCTTTTTTTAAAAAAAATTATCAAATTTATAAATAAAAAAAATATTGATTGCATTTAGCATATGTGCTTTTGTCAAAATTAAGAACTTTTTTAAAAAGATTTGTTTTATAAATTAAGTCAGATTTTGAGATTAGTTTATTTTATTTATTCAAATTAATTTCTTGGTTCAATAATTGTTATTATTTTTAAGAACATACAAGACTGTCCAAAATAAAGATTTTAATTGTAAACCAAAGAAAGTTAACATAAATAATACTTCTTATGATGTTTTTATAGCTTTCAATATAGTTAAGGTTTCTGAGAACTCAGCGAAAATCAATGCAGTTAATGATTTATTTTTATCAAACATTATTAAATAATTGTGATGATACTACACTATTTTAAATTTGTGCTTTTAAAAATAAAATATACATATTACTTAACTATTATATAATAGGCTGTTATGGCAGAAGGAAAACAGCACGCTTTAGCAGTAGGAATAACAACATTATCAACTGAAGAAATGTAAGAATCATATTTCAAAATTAAGTATTTATATTTATTACAAAAAAATTAAGATTGAAGTAGATTTTTACACAAGTTATTTTTCCCTCTGAATCATTGTTTTTCTTTGATATTCTGATTATTTTAATTCAATTTATTATTCGATAAAAAACAAATAATAGAATAAAAACTATTCATAAAATTATCATTTTTGAAAATATAAAATTGTAATAAGTTTGTCAGAGACGTTCATATGTCAAAAAAAAAAAATACAAAAAAAATTTGTGTAACAAAGTATTTCAACCAATACTAAAACCTTTTATTTTTCATTTTCAGAGCAAAAGTCAACAAAGGAGTTGGAGTAGAAAATTGTCACTATCTTAACGACGGACTCTGGCAAATGAAAGCTGTAAAATAAATTTAATATAAATATGAATGGAACATTTTTTTAAATAAACATACTTCTAATCTGAGAAAAAAGCTTTATTTCATTACATTTAATGATTACACAATAAACCCAAAAGTGTCTTAATAATATTCGTCAATAATTCTACATTGATTAACATAGTTCCTAATAATTACCAAAAATGCACATATTTAATTACGAATTATAAAAAAAATCTGCAAGAAAGCACGTCGTTTAATATTTCCTTTGTGAATTGAAAGTACAAAATTTTTTTTCCAAAAATCTTAACAATTTCATTTATGCGAAGAAAAAAAAATTAAATTCCTGAAATTGTGGTAAGAGAGTTTAAAAAACATGCCAAACCACTTAAATTCCCTAACTTAACATTCAAGCCATTTTTTTCATTTTAATTAAAGTATCAAAAAATTACTTTTTTAATCAGACTCCAAATAGATGTCCCAATTTCTTTTTACTTCAAGAATCATGAAAACTAATTTTTTCAACCCCATATTAAACGTAATTTAAAATCTAAAACCAGACGCCAAATTAATTTGTCTTAATTTAAAATCGATATTCTCAGCCAGACCCCGGTTTATCCGGTCCATCCTGGCCCTCTGGTGGCGGAGGCCGTTCCCCCTCCGGCATGGCTGG
>JABFPM010002139.1:0-17584 GCA_022817325.1 Idris sp. 1 HC-2018 | reverse complement strand
ACACACGAGGTACAATACCTGAACCAATTTAAAGTAGAACGAGCGAGAACAATTTGACAATCACATTTATGAGCAACGACCAGTTTTCTTTAAAGGAACTAGGTTGATTAAGAGAAACCAGATTTATTACAAGAAACCAGTTTTGTCATGAAAAACAGAATTGTCAAGGGAAACCAGACTTGTAAGAAGGAACCAAATTTATTAGGTTCATCAGGGGAACCAGCATGCATTAGTAAAGAAGGTTTGGATTTCATGTCGAGACCTGTACTTGGGGTTATTCAGGTTAAATTCGCCATTTTGGTAAATCGCGTGTTCCCTGCAGGGTAATTTTACAATTTGTGTGCAGTCAGAGGTATTTACTAACTTTACGTAACTTTTACTTGAACGTGTTTCACCACAGATTCTTGAATTGCCGTTGACCTTATTGAAAATTGGATGCTTCGGAGATGGGTGAGGACAGTCCGGGGTGATCAGTCGCAAACAGGATATAGATCATTCGGCACTGACAGTCGACTATGCAGTGGTTGAGCCCTGCATTTTCATGCAGGAAATGAATCATAAAAGTTTTCAGACCATTTCACCATGGTAATCGATTATCTTTGAACTGCAATAATCAAGTTACGAACCTTTCAGTGAAGAAGGTGCACTTTTTGTTATCCTTTTTTTGTTGCTGAAGCTCTAAGTAATTGACAAACACACTTTACCTATTTTTTCTTCTTCTCTTTTTTGGTTTAATTAATTAAATAAATAGAGTTTTTAAAGGACACTTATACATGTAGGTGATTAAATAACAATTCTTTCTGGTTAGTAGAATAATATCTAAAAATAATTTTACAGTCTTTTCACATTTATTTTTATAATACATCTGTATATTTTTTGTTGAAAAATTGATTATTGTTTTTCGATGAAAACATTTCTCTAAAACTTGTTTCTTTATGGCAATAATTTTTCTTTTTAATTTACCTGGGCGCAGTGAATCAAAATTAATTATATCTTGTTTCCACGGCAAACAGAGAAAAAAAACTTGAAAGTTTTGTCTAAAAATAACACGAGTATTGTACACGAGCTCTGAGTCTGATTTAAGAATGAACCAAAAATATCTAGTTGATCATTGCTTTAACATTTCTCAGTTTTTTTTTCTAGTGAAATATAACGATGACACACGTTTTGATCACAATTAATTATGTATTCGAAACTAGCTCTGCCACAAATTTGTTGCTTACGTTGTTTAACACGATCCACTTTGGAACAATAGGATTAAGTTTTCTTCATACTTCTTCGAGTATCATACATTTTCCGAGAAAAGTTTCTGCCAGTTGTTCGGTGAAAATTACTGCTGCAATATCCAGTAGTTTATATTCATTATTTAAACTGACATAATTTTACTTTCTAAATTAGTCTATCAATTATTATAAGTGATTATAAAGATCATTTAGGTTCGTTTTAATCAAATAAATCAAAGTCAATATTTGAGAAATAATGTTTCTCTGATAGAAACCTATAACTTGCGTTTTGGGACTGGCAAAAGTTGTACAACTTTTAACGAGTTTTGTACATCAATGAGTAATGCGACAAAACAAACCAGTGTTTTCGGGAATACGAATTTGCATGCGATTAAAGCCCTCATAATATATTTACATAAATTTGGAGAAATCAATTTTCAAATTTCTTCTTAATCAATGTTTAAAAATCAAATATTTGAGTTTTCTTGGTCTTTAACTTTTTGCTTGTTGGAATAATGTATTTTTCAACTGAAAAACAGACTGCTGGAATTCTGACAAGCTGATTTTATCACGCACTGCAATTGCCGTGTGTAAAAAAGTTTCGACTGAAAATTGCCTCTAATTGTCAGCAAGATCTACTGATGTTGCTGTAAACGGAATGAAAAGAGCAGCCAATGTTAATTCGTGTATCACGTCATCATTACAAATTGTATCATTTTTGCGTCGAATTACTTAAACTCATGACCACTGTGTTTAAATATCATTGTTGTGAAACTCTTCTCCAAAGTTTTGTATTTTTATGATTAAACGGATATTACATTTTTTATACTATGGAGCAGTAAGTAATTTAAAAAAATAGAAAACTGCTTTTAAAGTTGTAGAGTGTTTTTATTTATTTAAATTTTTCTACAAAATAATTTTGCTTACAAATATTTTATAATCGTGAAACTTGCATTTTGTAAGTTCCGATTTGCAAACAAAAGAAAGTAATGTGAATAAATTTCCAACAGAAAAATTTCTTGTGTAATTTATCGAAAAACAAAAAAACCAAATACAAATAGGTCTAAACTAAAAATAATCTTAAACGTCACTACGAAAAATGAAAAGTGCTTTCTAAAAATATATATTTCTCTATTCTAACAGCATGCTACTTATATTGAAAACGTACATATGGTACGTAATAAGTAATTCAAAGTCTCTATGCATTTTTAATTTTCGAATGAGGTCTCTAAGCGAATAAAAAAATTAAATACAATCCATTTACATTAACATTTATTAACTTCATAATAATATATATAAAAGTAATGAATACATTTTCATGTGCTATTAGCAAATTAAAAAAACAACAAAATTTTAATATGGAAATATTGTTTATTGTACTTTATTGTATAATTACAATTTTTAAATATCAATTGTCTCAAACAAATAATGATGAATGACCATACTACTTGGATAATTAAAATGTATTTATATTCATGGAATAAAGCTGATTAATTTAAAGATATTACGCTTTATTGTCTTTAAAATTTACAGAGAAAAAAACAAAAAAGTTGTTTTGATGGCGGAAAATCTAACAAATTTTTCTTTCGTGTTATTTAAAACAATATTGTCTTAGCTCCTAAAGAGCTTTTAATATTGAGCTCAAAGATTAGTTACAAAGCTGTTTCATCTTTACAACAAATTTTTCATTTTTTTTCTTTATAAAGTCTGATTGTAATTATTTATTTGTTAATTGTTTACGTATTTGAAATAATTATTTTTAATAGAGCTTAATAGTTTCAAAAGGTTATTCTTTCAAACGACAGATTTTCACTTCAAAGACCACTTAAGTGGACATTGTCTTTCTTTATAGTGGCAATTTTAAGAATCAATCTGCAGAAGTGAGAAAAAAAATTCCTTGCCAAGTTTTTTTTTTAAAAAAGAGGCATTTTTGGTAAAAGCAAAATGAATAGCCACTTTTTCTTACAATTGGTGTCACTTTTATTTTTCTAGATGAAAAATAAAAAATTTAAATCACCTTCTTGATTTAAGCAGTTACAAGAATTTGTTTTAAATTAAAAAATTAATGAAGTACGATTAAAGTGTGTCTCAGTAATAAAAATTATTAGCTATTTTTGGCAACACTTTTAAATCTGTCTTTATTTGTAAAACTAACAGCCAAAAGTCAAATTTGTCGTAATTGAATGGCGATTTGTTAAAAAGAATTATACATTCGACAGTTGAATTTGAAATCAAAACTCCTTTTCAAACACTTATCTGTCGTTCTTTTGTGTTTCGTTTTACGCTCAACATCCTCTGCTGAATGGATTGTCTCGTTCATGAAATGTGTTCAATACACTTAATCTTCTTCACTATTATAAGCGTCGATATGAAATATTGACACTTGTTACATTGACGGCTATTTTGACGCTGTCGCTTGTTCATGCATTATGCATCCACATGAATAAAAGCAAAAAATAGCTAATAGAAATATGTTAATTAAAATGTGTTCCGCACTCATTAAAGGAGCCAACTTTTATTGCACAGAAGTGGTGCAGTCTTTATTTTTTTCGAATATTTCACTTTTAATGTTGAAAAAAAGGAATCTCAAGAGTTTGCTTTTATTTGTTTATATTTATGGCTGGCTGGGAATAAAAGCAAACTTGAACAGGGATGGAGTATAAAAATGAAGAGAAAGTGAGATGCGCCCAGAGAGAGGGTGTGTCCGTGGCAGGTAGCCAACACCGTAGTGCAGCAGTTCCATAGCTACCAACTAACTTGCCTCGACAACAAACGTTAGTGTTTCAAGATGATCTATCATTATGAGTGTTAATTTTTGTTAAACAAAAAAGATCACTTTTCAATTGACAAGTGGTTAACCCAATTTTCGAGGGAATTTTTTTCACCCTCTTTCATCGAAGCAGAGGGAATTTCTTGTGAAAAGTAATTTACGTTGGGCGATAATAAATTAAGGACTAAAATAAAACAGTTTAGCTGCTTTTTTCAACAACAATTGTTTATCAAGCTGTTTGCTTTTTCTTTGTAAAAAGGGTTTTTACAACTATTTAAAGTGTTATTGAAAGTTAAACTGTATCAATTTTTGTAAAAATCTTGGATATAATTTATATTTAAATGTATTAATTATATATTTAAATTGAATTGTTTGTAAATGATGAATTTTAGAAAATTTTGTAATACAATGTTTTCCAACAAAAGTTTGAAGCTACAAATTACAAACTCCATGTTTGCTATTATAACAGAGTTGAGGAAAAAGAAATGTTCAATTATTGTGTCAACAAAGCTCATCTTAGATTCAACACTGAGTTGCATTGTAAAGTTTTCTTCATTGAATTAACAATGACGCAAAAAAGTGATATATCACTGTTGTCGAAGTTAAATTCTACAGATATCCGCCAGAGTTGAGAAGTATATTTTCTTTGATAGGCGAAAAAAAATCAGCTATGATTAGTCATTTGCAAGTTTAATTATACATTTTATTTTTAGAAATAAAAACTTTTTGTATTGGTTTTAGATTAAAAGCACACAGCATTTCGTCAAAAGTTTAAATTACTGTTTCTTTTTTGTTTGTCGGATCAAATTCAACATTTTGTTTGGAATTTATCAAAGAAAGAATCCGTGTGGAAAATTTGTTCTAGGGCCTGCTGAAAATAACCAAGTAAATCAATGTATGTGGGATTTGTATGTTTTTCAAAGTGTTGAATCAAAATTTTTGCCAATACTAATCAGCTTTACGTTTTTCGCAAAACGACTTTCCATTTTTCTGAATTGCTACAATAACATACTTGAAGAAAATCCAGAGAGTTTAAACTTTAGCTATTAGTAACATATCACTTCAAAAAAGTAGTTTTGTGAAGTGTGATTGAAACAAAAGTGAATGGACTTCTAGATGAAATTATTATTGAATAATAATACATTAAAGCTAAGAAAAAACAGTAACTCCTTGAAATTCGTAAAAGTTTTATTCTCTACATAAATTTTAAATAAAAAGAAAGTTATAATTTAGTTTTTCTTTATTTCGTAATAATTTTCCAACTAAAATGTTGATATTTTCATTATTACTATTTAAAATTCATGAGATCTACAAAACCATTTAAATCATCGGATGTTTTCAACTTATCGACATTGGAATTATCTAAATTTCGCTGTGTACTCATACATGACCACAAATTCAGCTGGTTATTTGTGTTTCATTCATTCTTTTCAATAAATCAATAGATTTACTTCACTGATTCTGCTTCTTTCTTTGTCTAACTTTTTTATTATAAGTTTACTTATTAAAATAACTAAAATTAACAAATTCTTAGCACTTGTCATTTATAACAACACTTCTTTTTAAGCCTCTGCCAATTAAACCTGATAGTTCATAACGAAAATAAATAGCCTCTTTGTTCTTTTAAATGGTCATTTTGTTCTTGAAAGTGGTTCTAACACGTGTAAGACTAGGCTTATAAACGCTTTGTGAGTAATTCCCTGGCATTTAACTTGCCAAACGTATCGTAAGGTGGTGTCACTCAAAAATTGCGCTTAAAAATTGTGTGTACAGTAAAACAAAGTTAAAGCAAGTGAAATTTAACAGCCTACTTGTCGTTGTTAACTGCGGAGTTTTAATCTGAGAGCTCTTCGAGTGTCGTTACATAATCTCAATGTTATTAAGTTTTTTCATTACTTCTCAAAACAGTTGTCGTTTAGCACTTAGAACATTAGTTATTCTGGCTTGAAAAAAAGATTTTAATCTTAATTTTGTTTTAATTGGACGGAAATTTAATTACGAAGTACTTACTGATTAACTGATGTCCAATCAAGAAACATCATGTAACGTGACAAATATGTTATAAACTTGGACTGCCTATTTAGATTGCAAATGGAAAGATCTAATTAAATGATTTGAATATAATTTGTTAAGTGAACTTCAAAATTTTCGGAATGAAACGAAACTTCATAAAAGTTTAAGCAAAAATTATTCAAACGTATGTACAGATTTTGCGTTATAAAAAAATTAATTTAGATTGTGAACATTGTATTTAAAGAAAATTACTGAATTTCTTTCAATTTTTAATTACGATGGAAACCGTTTATTTTGAAAAGTGTCGTAAAATCAAAATGTCTCACAATAAAAGCGTCATTCAAAGTCATAATATTTGGAATTTGGAGATAAAAATGCCGGGAAGATGTCCCATTTCTGCAACATTATTAATAATGCCTATTTTCTGTCATATCTTGGAAACATCCCGACAGGATATTCACCGAGAACTTGCGACTTCTTTTCGCTTAAAGTGAAGGTACTTGATTTTGAGTTTATTAGTGTAATTTTTATGAAATTTAAGTCTTAACATTCGCAAAATGTGGGTAATTTCAACTTCTAAATGAATCATATTATCGTAATTGTAATAACTTTCTTGTGATAAGAATAATTTAACCTTTTCATTGGATGATCATTTTCTCTGATTTAATATATAATATTTATGTTATTTGCTTCAACTAAACAAATTGTCATCATATTATAACATAAAATTAATACTTTTTATTTAGTTTTTGCATTTGATCTCAGTCCTCATAAATACTAGTCAGATCTAAAAGATTTTTTATTTTTTAAATACAAAAATTGGGTCAGAATGATGTTTATCTTGATGTTTTACTGATTATGCAGTTCGTTAACATTCTAATAATTTCAATTAAAATTTACGATAAAAATGATAAAAATTTAAATTGGTAAATAAATGAAAAAAAAGAAATTCTGGTTTGATTGATAACACTTTTATTTCATGGAAAGATACAGGCTAAAAAATTTGTAAAACAAAATTTGTCGGTGGATATCCCATAAAGTGAAGATTTTAAACTAGGGCAAATGTATTCCCGTGTGAGCCAGATGGTTCGTCTCGGTTTTTCGTTTAACTAAAGTTATTCGTTACAACTGAATTATTTTTGTTCTACCATATTAAAAATAGCAACACATATGCATTTTTCATTATCACTCAGAGCCGAAAAACTCAATGTACTTATATGTGATTCACAACTTCTCATTATGATCTCTTTCTCCATTCGAATTGATCCCTTTTCTACCTGCAATATTTGGTTAAATAATTAGGACATGTTCCAAATTAATATGAGGTTTACTCTGCACTAAAATAAAATTTCGGATTATTTATTGAAATAACAAAATTTTGCGGGAAATATTATTGTCAATAGAACTTAATTCTTGTTAAAATAAAAAAAGAATTACATTGTTCCACGTGTTATGTAGCTTACATGTCAGCTTAATTTCTGGACAAAACAGTGTCAGATCATTTAATTAGTTTTGCTAAAATAGGACATGTGAAGACCAAATTATGTATTTTTTTTTGTCAAACTCTGGACAGGTCCTTCTAATAAATTTACTTCTATTTATAATGTTTAATTTAATTGTTATAATTTTGATTTAATTTGTTCTTCTGAATGTAAAATTAATTTTTATCTTAATATTCAATAATTTTTAATTTGCATTCAACTTTTTAATTAGCACAGCAGTTTATTTTAATTTGCAAATAATAAACTTTTTGCCCCATATTTCATTTATAATAAAATTTGTCATTTTTATCTTTCAAATTATGTAAAATAAAACTCAAATAAATTGAGAACAAATGTACAGTTAAACAAAAATGATATAATAATTCAAATTAAAATATTTTTGACAACTTTAACCTTCCAACAAATGAATTTTTAATATTCAACATATTCACATTAACAATTTTATTTATAGCTGTTAAATGTTCACTTTGTTACAGAAATTTGAACAATTTTTTATATATCAGAACACAAATAATTTTACAATTCTACACAAAAATCAAACTTGATTTAAAATTTGATTAAATTTAATCAATACTGCTTTCTGTAAGCGAAATGTTAATTAATTATTCGCAAATGCCTATTCAGAAATTAATAATACAATGGCTCGGAAAAACGTTGTCGAGTTTGTTGGGTCACAGCAGTCGTCCTGGTATGGGTATATATTACTGGTCAGGTCATTTTCTATGGAACAATAGTACTTTCTCACTACATTCCAGTCACGTTTTGCTACGAATGTCGAGGTGATAGCTAAAACACAATGAAAGTGCGGCCATCTTATTCATTGGATTTCAATTGTCTGCGTGAGAATTAAGGGAAACTCGATATTTTACGGCTCTTGAGACGTAATTTAATCCGGATGCAGTGCATGTATCAAACAATTTTCGATAGTCCTCGTTGAGTGAAAGAGCTTTTATACTCTTTTCACCTTTGCTTGATCGTAATTTTATGTGTAAGACCAATAAATTTGCAATCAATTTATGGCAACAATTTATTTGCTTCTTGGTGAATTCAGTTGTTATTAAATATTCGACTTTACAAAGTACAAAGTTTTTCACCAAAATATTATAATATTTTCAAATGTTAGAATTCCCATTGTTTGTCGTTTTTGTTTTGCAAATATTTTTTTCTTTTTGTTAAGGTCGGCTTATGTGTATTCCGCTATTGCAACACTCATAATAGTTGGATCTAATTTTATCAGTACATAGTTTTCAATGAAAACAATTACGGTATTTAATTTTGGCAGAGTCGGCTACTTTATTACGCTTTTGATTTGCAATAGCAATAACATTTCTGCGCACCTATAATTAATTTCTTTTCAAGATCCGAAAAATTTATCAATCAATAATTCTGTTTATTCAACTTGATTTTAAATTTAAATTGCAATTCCTTGGCGTGAAAATGAAAAGTTGTTGCTTTTTTCCAAGTAATTTATGGACATATTTATAACATTATAAACAATCTTATTATTTGGCCGTGAAAATTATTGTTCGAAACAACTCGAGTTCCGTACATACATCGCAGTTCACGTTGAAATATTGCGACTGGATGTTTAATAAAAATCCCGCAAGAGAGAAATAGAAAATTTACGATAAGTGAAGCAAAATTTGCATTATTCATTCGGATCACTGGGAAAAATTCGCGTTAAAAAGCAAAAAGAAAATGCACCTCGCCTGCGAGATAGATACTAATCGAATCGTAAATTCTATTACTGTTATCAAATATTTCGCGGACCAACACAATTCTTGTCGAGTTTGACATACATTTTTGATAATGCAAGAGAATATTTTTGGAGTTTTTAAAATTGATCGGCCTTACAACATTTATCAACTGATACGACAGAAAAGTGGCATGGATCTTGAGCATATCAAAACTGTTATCAGATTAAGTCGGAAACTTGATACAAAAAAAAATTTAACTATCTTTACAAAAATACCCTCTGCATAATTTTTTTATTAATACGAAAGTTTAATTTTGAATTACAAAAGTTGCTACTTTTATAGTGACAAAAAATGCTGTTTCTGTCACTCTAAAAAACCGGCTGAACTCTTTATTAGCCTGATGAATTTATAATAATGCATGGAAGCATGTTAAATAGGATGCAGTTTAGTAGGCCATAGATGACTCGGGGTTCTGAGAAAATGTCAGGCGAAAAGCACTGTTGGAGTGTCAGAAAAAAGATATTAGACTTTTTTTTGACGAGCGACTGAATTAGTGATGGACGCGAAACACTGTCACAGATATGCCGGCTTTTAACTCTCAAAAGGCCAGAATTATTTCCACACGGCTCAAGCCATTCAAACTTCTTTTATCTTGGACGGAATATCTTGAGTTTGGCAAATTCAGTACCGCAGTGCGGTCCAAAAATTGTTCGAAAAGAGAGTTTCTCGTTCGATTTATCATTAAAGCCTTTGAAATTTTTTTGTTTTCCTTCGCAAAAGTTTGCAATTTAGGTATGCGAAACTCAAATTCACAATCAAGTGTTTGAGGGTTTTTCATTTACCTTATTTTCTGTTCTACTTTTCAATTTGACGATAAGACAAGTCATGTTAATTCTATATTATACGAAAATGTGTCTAGTTTATTTATTGAATTTATTACAAAAATTATAAAATGAGTTTTACACAAAGTTTCGTTAGGTTGTTCTTAATTTAAAGTTTTGATTAAACATTTCATATCAGCCCAGTGAGTTTCAATCTATAGATATAAACTTCTTCTTTTCTCGTAAGAGAGAATCAAACTGAAAATTGACGTGTATCCATCGAAATAAGTCTTGCGTAGTGACGGTCTATTTTTAGTCACGGCCAAAACTTTATTTCCGAACTTTTTGCAAAGACGCATGACCATCAAGCAACACATATTGAGTCATGGCTGGTCATTTAGAGTCTAAGTTTTGACTGTTTTTTTTACTTTTGTCTTCATTGAGATATCACGCGATTGCATGATACAGTAGTCGGTCGCATAGATTAATGAGTTCAGTGCCAGTCGAACGAACTATTAAGTTTTAAGACTTTCTGCGGTCTTGTGTGCATACCAAACGATAAGTAACTATAAACGTCCGTCACCGTAATTGTTTTTTATTCGATTATAATTTGAAGCTAGATTTATACACTGAAATCGGATTTATAAATTAACTTTTGATAAAATGTACAATAAAAATTCCTTTTAATTTTATCTTGCAAATTTGCAAAAATATTTTTAAATCGAGACGAGTACTTTTTATTTATATAAATATGTAGAATGCAGTTAATAATAAAAGTAGCAAAAATGTGTAGTTAATGTATTTATCCTTTATATCCCTAATAACCAAGATTCAAAAATTGTTAAACAATTTTTTCATAAATGTAGATTTAGTTATCACGATAAATTGCAAGTTGATTTGAAAAGGAAATGAAATTCGACAAGCTGACTTGATTTCCTGTCAAGTAGTTGCATCTTTATCATCTTGGCAGAACGTTCGTATTCATTGTAAATAAAAGCCGTTAAAAGTGTATTATATACTTACCTTTTATGTGTTTGTAAGTGGGTCATAAACTGCATGTAACATAATATAAATGAGGATATTTTTGGGTGCCTACGCTAGGAGAAATGCCTTTCCACTTTTGCTTCCCACATAATGGAACCATTTTTCTTGAAAAAGAATGAAAAAAATTTGTTAAAAATTCCATCAAACTTTTTCGTCAAGTGCAACACTCATTCGTTTTATATATTTCACAGTAATTAATTCATTTAAACTGTTAAGGGTATAAAAGAGTTAATCAAAAAAATTGGCAATTTTATAATAACTTTTTGCAAACTTGTTCAAAAATAATATAAATTAATGAAATAATCAATGTATGAAATTGTTAAATTACATTTTAATCATGAACATAAAATTAATTATTCTTGTTTTTAATTAATTTGCAATATTTTAATTACGTTTTGTATCATCTTTTGCAGATCGCTGCCAAAGCTCAGCAGCCAAGACGAGGACGGTGCGAATCCACGTACTCAATACACAGGCGTCAAGCACTTCGAACCCATCCCGCACGATCATGACTTTTGTGAAAGGGTCGTCATCAACGTAAGTTGCTCTTCAAATTTTTGTTCAAACACTAACAAACAATAATTTTTATTTACAAAGTTGATCAATGTAAATTTCAATTAATAAAATATTTGTAATTACCATTATTAATTTAATATTATTATTTTTAAGTAAATGATAATTTTAATTTTTCACATTTTGAATTGACTTTTTTTCAAGTTAACAATAAATGCTTTCAAATTATTGTTAATGCCTCAGAGCAAATCAAAAACAAAAATTATGTACCATTGAAACTGATTTGAAGTGTTTTCTTTGTTTTCTCTTTTTTAAAACGTTAAACACTCACGTTGATAAGTATCATCAAATGAACAATTGCAAAAGCTATTTATTTCAATTGCTTGTTCAATTATTCAAGTATCAACTATCACATTTTCAACGAAATATCGAGTAATAGAGAAGAGTTTTGTTACAACTTGTTTGAATAATCAAATTAAATTGTAACATAGAGCTTCAATCAGCATCAAAATAACGGTAATGAAGCATAATTTTCGCGAAAATTTAAGTACCAAAATAAACTTAACGAGTCCTAAAACGAGTTAAATTTAATAATTACAGCAGTTAATATTTATTAAAAAATATACTTGATATATATACTATAATTAATTTTCAGTATAAAATAAAAATTGTTTATTATAGCTAATTTTTTATTTAAATTTTTGTTTTCATTAATCAATAAGTCGAGATATATAAACGATAATTTGCCAAAATGTTAACTCAAAGAAATAAATGTCATAAGATTGGTTATGAAAATGTGTCAAATTCAGTGCAATAAAAGTGGATAAAGGTAGTGCACTAAAGTAGCATTAAACTAATGTACTTCAGCCTATTTACGGACGAACCCCCCGCAATGAAATTCGGGCATGCCTGACCTAGACACATCTTTGGCATTTGTCCAAACTGGTCTTGAAATCAAGAGCGCTATTGCTTTGCGCCAAGGTCGCATGTGCGAAGCCTCAAATTATCTGTTTGCACGAATGACGGGAATTAATAAAAGCGAACATCAATTATACAGCGCATCACTTTTTATTGTCTCGACACTTCATTTGCACCATTAATCCCTCAAAATTGGGCTCCACAATTGCCAAACAAAACTGTTAATGTTCTGAGTCAGAGAGTAAACCGGAAACAAAATACTTTTGTTTGCATTGAGACAAATTTAAATAATTATTTTCTTTGCGAACTATGAGTAATTACTATTGTGGGCAAATAACTGGCTGAAAAGAATTTAATAAATTCTTTTGTACATTTTTGATTTTTCGTTGACACTTGTGCCACTCAGGCTAATTCAAATTTTTAAACTCAAATTCAAGTAAATTTCTTTCAATGGAAATCAATATTTTACTTACAGTTTGAACCTGCTTGGATAAATATTTAATTTGCAAGTTTATCTTCTCGTTTGAAATTTAATCCTTATTTGAAAAGTTTAAGATTTCAACAAATTTTGACGATACTTGGGGTTTAAGTTTATTAAATAAATTGATAAGTTAAAAAATTTCTAATCAGTTTATTGATTCTTGCAATGTATTGAAGTTTTTATTCAATTTTCTTTTTTTTTAAACATGAATTTAGACAAAATGTCAACTAATGTTAGGTTCGAAAATGAGTTTTCATAGGAAGACGTCATTTTTATTTTTGTGATAACATATCAAAACTGCGAATGACAACGGAAAAGCCTTTATAGTATTACAAAATTTTTATTGAAAACAATGTCGAATCAATTTTTCCATACTATTTTTCTTCAATAAGTTTTTTTGTCTTTTAAATTAATATTTTTCGATGACAAAATCTACATATGCGCAGTAGTTTTTAATAGATAAGTCACACTCACCAGTATGCTCTAGGGAATTCATTTTGAATAATGTTCTACAGTAAAATATAATATTTACGATCTGTGCCATATTGGGATAACTTTAAAAATTAGTCCATGCTCCAGTAATATTTTTTGTTATCAGTATAAAATAACTTCATAAAACAATGCATATTGATTTGTTGCGAAGTTTGTAAAAAAAGTTGGTCCAATATTCAATTAATATCCAAATACACATTTATCATTTTATTAATAAGTTAAAGCGATTAAAAATTATTTTGATTTTCGTCCATTAAATTTTTGCATGTTTAATTTTTAGTAATAATTTATGTGTATAAAATGAATTGTTGTTTATCTAGGTGAGCGGGTTACGGTTTGAAACACAGCTGCGAACGCTAAACCAGTTTCCGGACACGCTGCTTGGCGATCCGGCAAGACGAATTCGTTACTTCGATCCACTGCGCAACGAATATTTCTTCGATCGGAATCGGCCTTCCTTTGATGCCATTCTCTATTATTACCAAAGTGGTGGTCGTCTTCGCCGTCCGGTCAACGTACCCCTCGATGTCTTCTCCGAGGAAATCAAGTTCTACGAGTTGGGAGAGTTGGCCACCAATAAATTTAGGTTTGTTCTGATTACGTTTTGGTATTGATTGTCGCATTCAAATTTAATACTGACATTTAAAATGAATCACCCAAAAAAAGTACAGAAATTATTTGCTGAAACTTCGTAGACTAATAACATTCATCGTCAAATTTCATGAATTATATTTTGAAAATAATTTACTTTAAAGTGAAATAATCCAGTAATGAAATTTTGATTTGCTTTTTTTGTGCCTTAAAGTTAAAAAAATGTTAATACTCAATGAATAATTAAAAGTAAATTATTCTGTTGTTTATAATCGATATAATTTTTGTAATTAAATTTTTGCTAAAAACAAAAGTTAGGGTTTAAAATATTACATTGCTAAATCTTACATTCGCTTTATGCGGAGTTTCAAACTTAATTCTCAAAGCAAAATACATCACTAGATTAACAAAATAAGCAAGATTGATGTGAATCGATACTTTTATATAATCACTTTTTCTGACTTTTACCAACTATCCTTGCTTGGCATGATAACGAGTGAACATCAGACTTTCGTAATATTTCATTCACATTTGTTCAACGTCGGCTTTAAATTATTAATCATTATAGCAATAAATTATCGGAACACCGAAAGCTAATTCTGAGCCAAATTTAGTCTAATAATGCAGATAATTGTGAAATATTTCTTGAGAATAAAATTTTGAGAAAATACTTTAATATTACTTTAATTGTCACTCGATCAGATAACATTGGACATAAACTTATTAGCTTTCAAAATTGACTTAGTGTTAGCAGAGATGCTGGTCCAATGTTGGCTTTCGGAATTAGTTCAGTATCTATGATTAAATAATTTTGAATTTTGACATTGATACAAATAGGTCATCAGATTGTGTTAAATTTGTGAATTTCTTTAGTAAAATTAACTAGACAATAGTAGACAAATCGACATTTTTTAGAAAACAAATTAGACATTTGTTAATACATTTTTTGAATAATTTTTGATTCATACAAATTCAATTAATCTTGATATTTAGATACAATTTAAACAATCGTCCAAAGAATTTCTCAAAATTTCTCATAATTTAGTTATAAACAAAAATAAATTTGAAAAAGAATAATGTATAAAATTAACAATAAAATTGAATCTTGTTTTTCTTGGAAACAAATAATCAGATTAAAAAGTGTGCTAGAGAAAAAGGTGTTCCTCTGCATTGCAAAATATATTTTTCTCGTTAGGAAAAAAATCGTACTCAACTTGGAAAAAACTAGTTTTTTCTTCGTTAAGTAATATACTATTTTTCTTTTGAAACAATCTGGCAAACTTTTGCTTTTTGTCTATGATCATTAGAACGGATAAAATTTTTCCAAACCTTTTGGTACATCAAGCTTGAAATACATGCTATATAGGCTAATGTAACGAAACATGTTCAATTTTTATTCAGGATGGAGAAGAGAAATAATATTCAATTTAGTCTAACATCAAATATATTTTACTATAATCAGCTTTAAAGACATCGTAATCAGATTATCTATTTTTAACCGCTTCGTGTCCATTGGTAAGGACAAGCTTTAAAAGTTTTTTTTACAAACTTCTAAATTATGAAATTTGTATTATTGTTATGAAAATTCATTAAGGGGTTGCTAAATCTTTCAAAAAATTATTTGTTTCAGAACATTTTGGCTTTTAGAATTTTTGTTTAACACAACATTTTCTCTACGATTTAAAAAAATGTTTAATAACTTTATGGAATGCAACAAAAATACGAACATTTGAATACATAATATTGAAACTATGCAAGTTACAAAATGTATAAAAAGAGTTATATTTCATAGCTACTTAATTGTTGGTTCTGAATAGGTTAAAAATACAAAATATTCCAACAATACAAAACAACGAAATTAATGTATATAAAATAAAAGAATAGTCAAATAGTTTGAACAAAAGTTACGTTCATACAAAAAAAGGCTTCTATATTCTTTAAAGTATGCAAATGTTCATTCAAAATTAGTCAAGCATAATTTCAAGTGTAAATTTAAAATTGAAATCATAAAATGACTTAAAAATACGTATATACAAAATAAACCAAGAGTGCAAACCTAACAAAACTAACTCGTCATTCTATAATTTTTCAATTCTCTGCAGAAAAGTTTTAAGATTTAAAGTCAGTTTGGTAAAATAATTTTGACATTTATGCATAAAAGAAAAGCTGATTAAAAAAACGAATATTTAACTCTTTTAAGAATAAAATTAATTAAGTAACTTTTAAACACATTAGCTAAACTTCGACATTTTCAACTTCATAATAATTATGAAACCCAGGTAAAAATCTATATAAGAGCCATATATGTTGCCATATATTTACTTTTTATGTTCTACACTATGACAACATATGTACTACGCATATGTATCATATATGCTGCCATTTATGTGACATATATATGATCCTTACCTTTTACGTCACTTTAATGGCCCACATATGTAACATAAATGCTAACATATATGAGAGCATGAATGTAAAAATGTAAGAATGAATAAAAAGTACTATTATGTCACCATAAATGTCACATATATATGTGATCCAATACGACTTATGTTACATATACATAAACCACACATATGATATATAGCACTTACATGTTTCTTTTTATCTGGAAAAATTAAATACTGATAAAATGTATAATGTTAAATGAATTTTGCAGAGAGGATGAAGGTTTCATCAAAGAGGAAGAGAAGCCGCTGCCGTCGCACGAGTTCCAGAGGAAAGTATGGTTACTATTCGAGTATCCGGAGAGCTCGCAAGGGGCGAGAGTGGTCGCGATCATTTCCGTCGTAGTGATCCTCCTTTCGATCGTAATATTTTGCTTGGAAACGCTTCCCGAGTTCAAGCATTACAAGGTGTTCAATACTACGACAAACGGCACCAAAATCGAGGAGGATGAAGTGCCAGACATCACGGATCCGTTCTTCCTAATAGAGACTATTTGTATCATCTGGTTCACGTTCGAGTTATCAGTGCGCTTCCTCGCCTGTCCAAACAAATTAAACTTCTTCCGTGACGTAATGAACATCATCGACATAATCGCCATCATTCCGTATTTCATCACATTGGCCACCGTCGTGGCGGAGGAGGAGGACACGCTAAACCTGCCGAAGGCTCCGGTCAGCCCGCAGGACAAAAGCACCAATCAAGCCATGTCCCTCGCGATTCTCAGGGTCATCAGGCTCGTCAGGGTGTTTCGAATATTCAAACTGTCCAGGCACAGTAAAGGCCTTCAAATTCTTGGCCGCACGCTTAAGGCCTCCATGCGAGAACTCGGTCTACTCATCTTTTTCCTCTTCATCGGTGAGTAAAGTATCAATTTCACAAAATTATGACTGACCTACATTTTTAACTTCAAAATATTTCAGCCTTTAATTGAGAAAAAAGAAATTTTGCTTATGGTGTAATCAATTTTGTATGCAATCAATTTTTTCGGTTTCCATTTATTAGTTAGTTCTTTGAAAAGTTTATCATTACATTTTATTGATGATAAATCAAGAAAAGTACATTTTTGTATTG
>JABFPM010002138.1:0-17589 GCA_022817325.1 Idris sp. 1 HC-2018 | reverse complement strand
CACATAATCGAATCATCAGCATCAATGCGATTACAATCAATGGAAAGAACTGCAGTTTTATCTATTGATACATTATTAGTTCAATCGTCTGAAACGAAATCAGCACTGTGTTTTATTTAATTGTTCAACCACAAAACTTATTTTTGATGAAACAATAATCAATGTACTGCGTGCCCGCATACACTCTCATCACTTATTTAATAAATGTAAAATGTATCGCCTACGGGTAACATTAATTTATACTTTGTCACATTGTGACATTTGAATATTTCGACACCAATTGTTTACCGTGATTACAATTGTTATATTAAATATCAATATTGTGTCGGTATTGCTGGCGTTCAATTGAATGATTATTTCTCATCCTCTTTTGCACGTTTGTAAATAACAAATTAATGTTCATATCTGATATCTGTATTACATTTGTTAAAATGTTCAAATTAATGTTTGACCAACTTTTTTGCAGACGAAAAAAATCTTTTATTTCAATAAAAATTGTTGATTTGACATTACGGCATAATTGTGATTTTGCCAACATCAGATAGATAGATAGATGGATGGATAGACTTTACTGTTAGCTTTCACAGGTAGTTTTTAGCATAAAATATATTTACAATTTCTCTTTGCGGTGCAAGCGCGTCTTTGGATGTATCATCTTACATTCATACTTCAGTGATAATAAATTAAATAAAGTATAATAAACGGATGAATCTCAGAATATCAGAAATACAAAGCTGGAATAACACTTGTTAAAAACACATCACTTATACTTAAACGTAGTTGTTTGTGTGAAAATATAAAATATGGTTTTCACAATTTTTGTTAAAACTGCATGTTTTAAATATTAAACATTTGTTTGAGTTAATTAGGTGCAGGAGTGAAACCTATATTTTGTTCCCAATAGATTAATTTTCTAAAAGTAGAATGAACAAATGCTTATTTAAATAACTTTTATGTATGAAAACTGTGCAAAGAAGAAAAACAACGAGATATCCGAATTTTCGCAATATCGAACAGGTTGTGTACGGCCGTCAAATAATAAAGCGAGGAAAATGCGCGATTTACATCCGTTACATCACGTGATCTACACACCACTTGTGTAATGTTCTTATCTGATTGTTCGATCCCACTCGCGACAGACTGGTGATGAATACGGTGCCGGCCTTTCCCAGTTGTCACCATATCTCTTCATCGATCTTACAATTTTTTCCATCATTTTCTGTTTTTGCATTACGAAAGTGACAGTTGTTTTGGTTTTTTCCTTTTAACTCCCTGATTGATTTCAAGGTACACACAAATTTCAATGTTGACCTGCTATCGCTTGTATTTTAATTATATTTTACTTTTAGAAATATTGACTACTCTGATGCAATTTGATATCACAAGAAGATTAATAATAAAATAAGAGTTTCATCATGAAATAAATAATTGCATTGCAATAAACAAATTGAAATTTATTCCGATAGAGTTGTATATTTAAGAAACTTCGGAACTGATGCGTGCCAAAATGTTGTATAATTTAACGAAGCATGGCACAATTAACTGTAATGTTAAATCACGTGGGATGACTTTGCGTTTGTTTGACTTGATGATTTCAACGTTCATTCAATAATCCATTACATTAATCATGTTTAACAGGTTTCGTACAATGAAAATATATTATATTATTAATGAACTTTGTTTAATTACAACTAAATAATAGTTTAATGTTTGCTGTGATGTTTTCATTTATCATTTTATTACTCAAAGCATTATTCAGACTTATTCAGTTAGAACCAAATTTGATTAATACTATAAAATAAAACGAGTAAAATTACTTAAATGATAAAAGTCGTGAATAAAAACACATCTAATTGAATGTTTGAATAAATGTATCCAGATTAGTAAATCTGGACCAGAATAAGAGGTGAAACCACAACGAAATGTACATTCAATAAAGTCTCATTCTACGCTTTCTCATTGCTTACGAAAAACCGTACGTTATTTCTAATGAAATTGTTCCGTGCGAAAAAAGTTGAATTAAACTTTCTACGTGCAAGCATTTATCAACGAAAAGCTACACGAAGAACTCTGCACGTTGACATTCGAATGAATAGCAAAAGTATGATGATGTTAAAGTTTTTTTTTTTTTTCACTCAAGCTTCATTTAGCGAAAAATGTTATGTTGACAAAGGGTACACTTGCAGAGACAATATTGATATTTACTAATATTGAAGCTGCTTCCTAAGATAGTGGTCAAGTACGATCAATATATTTGCCCAACATGGTCGACATTACTTGGACAGGAGTAATCTGCGTAATGTGTTTGATCGAACAACAATTTAGTTAATAAAATCCTTCGGATTAAAGCTTCAGATGGCCATTGAATTGAAGTGGTTTTTCTGGAATTTAATTTTTAACTCTATTCCAAAACCGAATTGAAAACATGGGTTAAATGAACATCTTTGTGCGAGTTTATTTTATTCTTTTTTAAGTCTGGACTTTGTGTAATTTAATTTAAAAAAGTGTATATTTTGTTAAAATGGTCATCATAACATATTTATAATCAGTTTTTTGAAGAGAAAAAATAAATAAATGATATGATTAACAGCAATTATACAGCTACATCATTACTAGTTTAATAATGTGTAAAGTTCGAAGAGTGTCATCAAAGGTGTACTAGTCACACCTTTGATCCCGTGAACTGAGGAGTAAACTGATTCCAGGCTATAACCTTATAAAAGTTAAGTAGAATACCATTACTAACGCAGCAAAAGTTAAGTGGAAATGAAACTCATCTATGCTGACTAATTAACTTCTGAATATGTTTCAGCATTTGGTTCTAAAATTGTCAATTAAAAATCACTTAATATTAGAAAATTATTCATAACTTTAAATGTATAATTTCTAAAAAATAACAAAATATCGTACAAACAAATGTATCAATTTTCTAATTAATTTTTCTTTCACAAAAATACATATAATGCAGTTAAACTTTCTATTTCGTTAATATATTATAAAATGTTAGAAATTTCATCTGAGAAATATTCTTTCTAATTAAGATAAAAGTGTCAGGTAAAATATTATTGTGGTTTTCTTTTCATTCGGAAGAAGTGTAACGTAAAAATTAAAATAGTTATCTGGCACCAAAAGATAACGATGCAGTTTATCGTATTGAAATGAGTGTGCAGACAAAAAGTGGATATAATAAGCTGAGCAATAAAAATAATTTTTTTCAGCATTTAGTTATGAGACAGAGATAGACAGAGTCTGCGTATCTTGTATGTTATGTAAGTGTCATAACTTTCAAAACTATTTAAAATTACAATGTTTAATCTAAATTATCTTCAAACGTGTGAGTGTTTCAATTTAATGCAACACACAAACCACCATATATAATGGCAAATCAGCGAGTTATTGAAAAATCACGTGATGTTGATAGCTGTGGATTGCAATCCCTGCTAATTGGTTCTTCTTGACGCAACTTTTACGCATTTTCCATCAACACGTGGGTCAAATTGCTCTACCGATATTGAGCAGCTCAATCGAAGAATTATGAAATTGGTTCAAATAAGAACATCATCATCATCATATGCACATGAAAATTCAATTTAAAAAATTATTCGCAGAACTTGCAACATAATTTGCAATTTAAAATGATATTCAAATATTTTTTCAAAACTACTTTATAAATTTCTCTTCGCTGAAATTATTTTCTAATTTCATCTTATCAATAACATTACCATTAAACAAGATTACTTTTCAACTATTTAAATTCATTTCTCCTGTTATCGATCTAATTATGATAATTTTTGTGATGTATCAAGACAAAAAAGTGTAAGAAAAGATGAAACGCATAGCGATTGTGCAACTCTTGTAGCAACTCTGTCCGATTAACACAATGACCGCGTTCGCTAAAAATCTTTATTGTAGCATTATGGAGAGAAAGAAGAGAAAAAAGATATACGAAAGTAGCTGAAAGAGACATTGACGTGAACAAAAAAGCGAAGGCGCAGTGGCGTTCTCAACAGCCTTGCCATTGAAATAGAATTTCCAAGTCGTTAATTCCCACGGCCATCTGTAGGAGGACAGAATCGAAAAGAAGAGGGGAATGAGAGCTCCTGAAGAGACTGCTGCAACACTTTTTAGATTATTTTTCTTTTCTTTTGGCTGCCTTCCTTCCGTCACCTCTTCACGAGGATGCTGCGGATAATTTGTTCGGGGCCTTCTGCACGCTCGATTGCCTCCCTGTCGAACGTTCATCCAGACACAAGACCTTGCACATTCAATGGAGCATGCGATTGCATAAGTCAAATGGCGCTCGCGCCGAATTTTACATTACTTTTTTTATTTCTAGCCCATCGTCTTGTGTGTATTTTAAATCTGATTATTTTTACATTTGCTGCAATTTGTTTTTTATTTTCTTTGAATTTATTCTGACTTTTGTTCTAGAAAATTATTGTTACTATTCTTTCTAGAAAATTATTTTTAGTTTTCGTGCGGATTTAATTTTTGCTGACGCAGATTCGAATTAGTTGAGTATTGTTCAAGTTGACATATTTTTGAGATGGCCATAATCTAAATCTGCTCGAAAAATCGACAATTTAAAAGCGCACTACTGAAAAAGTAATCGTTTGATAGGGAGGATTCTATTATCATACTGAATTAATTGAGTAATACTGTTATTTTTAGCTGCAATCGAACTTAGAATATCAAATCTCAAACTTCAATTTGGAAATTTAGAAAAATATTCGAATTTTATGGATGCTGTGCAGTGAAAGCAAATTGAGTACAATTAAATATTTGTTAACATATATTACATGTACTGGTTTTGTAAATTGTTAATATTTCTCTCTGATTCGATTTCACATTCATGTAAATATAATCTTTGCCAAATCTCGTTTAATTTGAGGGGGGAAATTTTTTTTTTCACGTATTGGCAACAACTAGTTTGATAACATAATAATGGATCAAGAAATCGGTTGCGTAAGACCGGTTACCCGTGGCGTATATTGAATTCTGCGGAGATATATTACTTAGCCCTCCCTGCTGCAACTTTCGTCCGCGAGAAAGAATAAAATGCGGTTGACTGTACGCGCGCGGCCTGTCGCTGCGTGACTTCGCAATAGGCCGCTCGCGAATTTCAATTTACTAGGTGTTAATTTAACGATGCCAAGATTCGTGCCAGTGTTACAAATAATCAAAAATATTCAGATATTTGTTTGAAAATCAAATCCGGAAGTGACCTGGAACTCCAATTTACTATGTTTTTTTTTCTTCTTTTTCTTCTTTCTTTCATTCTGTCCTTTTACCTCATAAATCTCGCTTTCACGCGCTTACCGATCATGTTCGATATGCGATCGCTCGATTTGACAATTCTCTTCCGCTATTTTAGTCTTTGTTTCCTCATGAATGTGAGGACCTTTTTTTGCATTTATAAAATACAAAAAAATGTGCCAAATTGCTGCGGTGACTATGTTTGACTTTTATTCACCTTTTGCTTCCGCATTCTGGTTGAATTGAATTAGTGATGAAGACATTTCACAGGAATTTTTTGTTGCCGAGTTTACTGGAATTTGGAAACAGACATTTTTGTTCAAATTTGTTTACAATTTATATTTCTATTTTTAATAATAAAAAGTGTTTGAAAAAAAAATAGGTAGAAACAAAAATTTGTTTGTCATGAACATGGAATATTGAATTTAATTATGACATTTTTGCGTAACTTTTGTTTTTTTTTTTTCATTCAGCTACAGAGATTACGAATATACAAAAATTTAATTACAATTTTTTTAATTACAATTTTTTTAATTAAATTTTACCTCTTCTCTTTGAGAATACATACGCATATTATATTTGTGAAATGTTAATAATAAAATTATGAAATTATAAATAACAGTACTATATTTCAATCTTATGCATTGTAAAACTAAAGTATTGTAATATTTTATGAGAACGCATAATTCACAAACCAAGTTTCTCTCTTCTGAAATCGGATATCCTATTATTACGATATCGAACGATTTTTTTTTCTGTTTAACATAGAAAATTTTCCATGTGATGAATTGAGTTTCTTGATGTTGCAGGTTCACATAAAATCTCTTCGATGGTTTTTGATTTCAGTTGCATGGGAAACAATTATTTTTTTGTTTTTAATCGTTTTAAGTTCAGTCGAATCTCAGTTCGATTATGTTATAAGCTTACCTTCACTTTTGGTTTTATTCTCAAGAGTATAATAAATAGTAGCACTTCATTACATTTGGATGAAAAATATTTTAATCATAATTCACCGAACGAAATAATTAATAAATCATTCAAGTATTTTTGTTCAAAGTTATATAATAAAACCAAATTTTGCAAATGAAACTCAAGTTTACAAACTCTAAGGACTATACGGGAATGTTTATGTGTATTGTGTTTTCAATTATTTTATACGAATAATGTTTTTGAATGATTTTAATAAAAAAATTCCTTCATTTAACATTATATTTTTTTTTCCAAAATGTAAAAGCTCTTTTGTTTGTTTTTTTTAATTATAAATTATCAGGGCAAATCTACCAATATTTCTATTTTTTAATTTGTATATAAAATTGGCAATATATTTTCTCAATTAATTTGCTTTTGCATATTCAATTTTATGTAATCAATCTCAAAATCATAAAAAAAATACAGAAACCATGTTACTTTTTATATTGAAATAAAAACTAATTTTGTTGAAATTTTTAAACGTTCAATCATTTGTTCAAAACCAGAGCAAAATGTAATCCGCGATGCAGAGCAATTAAACATCATTTTAATTAAACAATATTGACATCCAACATAAATAAAAATTTAAAATCAGTAACTTTCATGAATTATTTTTTAAAAGTAAATTTATCAATTTATTTGATAGAAAAAAGACATTTCAAAATTATAAATGACTTTTGAATAATAACTAATTATATGAAATTAAAAAATACAATTACCTTTTAATTAACAATATACAATCTTTTTGAAGGAAGCATAATACAAAATAAATAATATGTATTAATTACTGAAAGACAGGAGAGTTCATACAAACATCACAAGAATTTATTACTAAGTACACGTTTCTCAGCAAAATATAATCAATACAACATGCGTGCTTTATTATTCATGAAACCTAATCGCTTTGCAGATTTTATTGACAATACATTTACGTTCATGATTAATGATAAATGAAGTTATTTTATTTCTGAAAACCAACTATCATTATAATTATGAAAATTAAATCCTTGATTATAAGTAAAAATTAAATTCACGGTATTTTATAAAATAAATTTTACAACAGATACACTATACAAAATGTAATTCGACAAAGCTAATTCGTTTTTAAATCATAAATAGCTTTTGAATATCATTTCAAAAAAAAAAAAAAAAAATCCAACTTGCGTTTAAAAAATTAATGGTTAAAGTTTTGTATTATTAATATCACTAGATTGATCTATTGATTATATTTGCATTAAGTTTAAATTGATTTTCCAATACAACTAAATCATTTATATTTTGCCTGTGTATGCAAATGACTGAATTTATTACGAACGTGGTCAGTGAAGTCTTTTTATACTGAAATTCCAATTCCAAAGTACAATTTATTCGCATGCACATATTTGGACAAGTCATTTTTTATTCAACTTTAAAACTACTTTTCAATCTTTTCTTGTGAAAAGTGTGAATATTGTAGAGCAAATGTATAATTCATACAAAAAGAATTTATTTTTAAATGATTTTTCAGTCACTTTTATACTCTGTAATATACAGTATCATAATTGCATTGAAAATATAAAATTTCAAATTAACAGTAAAAAGTTTCAAATCTCTATTAATATCAGTTGTACAAATAAATTGGGTTAACATGAAAAATGTAGTGTCAGTTAACAATGAAAAATCATATATATGAGTATCAAAAATGGTAAAAAATTAATAAAAATTGTATAAAGTCTTTTTAAATCTTGAAGACTTAAGTAAAATTACACATAATGTAATAATAATTTTATATAGCTATTGCTATTTTGTTCAAATCTTTGTAAAAAATATTATAAATGAAATTTGAAAGAAGTTAGAAATAATGAAATTAAATAACTAGTTAGTGAAAAAAGTCTTGGATATAGAAATATATAAAGGTGTCCAGGATTTGCATTCATATTTCAACTTTCAAAAGTTTGACAGACTGCAGCACAGTTTTTTGTCGTTTAGTTCTTTTGCATAACTGAACCGGCAAATTGGTTTTTAATTTAAACATAGGATTGCTTGATTTTTTTAAGAACAAAAAAAAGATTAGATTTATTTTATCTCATGAAAATTGATAATTTACGAAATCTCATTTTACGCTTAAAAAAAAAAGAGTAACTAAAATTCAAACCTTAATTCCTTCTTAAAAATTTATAAACAAAAAAATTCAAAATCGAAAAACCTGGATAAAAATTATTTTTTCGCGAAATAAGACACATGAGTTTTGTTCATTTTTACTTTCTGTTTAAATATTACATGGAAAACTGTGCTGAAATATGTTTGGCATATTTCTCAAAACGCTGAGAAACAAATCTATGTACGGTAGCACGGGTTATGTTGGCATTGTGACTTTATTTGAAATATTTATCTCTTGATGGGCTTGATTTATTAATTTTTCAAATAATTAAGAGTTATGAATGAAAATTTGAGTGAAATGTTTTGAGCTATTCTTTTTTAATGACAAAATCCTTCAGTAATAAGTTTGTCAAAACTCATCATGTTTTCGTTCAGATTTTTGTATTAATAATTATATATATATATATTTCAAAAATTAATTTTTTTATGAGCCTAAAATTGATTTACACGTAAAAGGATTAACGAAGCATTTAATCTTCAAATTAATGTAAAAAAAAACTACGAAAGATAGACCACGAGTTAGACCAATTTTTAATGTTTAAAAAAAATGCGAGCAGTCATTGTATTGAAACAAAGAGGCTCGATGATTGGCGGCTCTTCGGTCAATCATTTTACGGTGTTTAATTGTCGCTGAAACGTGACGCGACATTTTCTCCGAACTGGGCGACCAGGCGATTAGAGAGTTCAGGCGCACAACACGGTATCAACACCGCGTAACGTTTATCGATCTGCTAATTTTAAACCGTTCTGCAGAGGCTTCCTTCCTGCTGTGCTTTCGTAGTACTTTCATTGCTGCTTGAGTTGAGTTTGAGCAGGAAGCAACGCAGAAATATCATTGCTCCGCTTATTTATTAAACATACGTGTGGCATGCGGAAGATCGTTCGTTTCAATTATTTCAAATTAGCGGAATGATTATGAATAATTCAATTCCGCCTTCGAATGATTCTACTTTCGCGCAATCATTTCTTAGACGCTTTTGAATTTCAGATGTTATTTCGGAACCCAACCCTCATGAAAAAAAACAATCAAAATAAACAATTCTTACAAATAAAAAAAATGAAAAACTTTTTTAACCAGCTTCAATTTGAAAAAATATTTTACAGAAAAGTAGCAGAGCACTTAAATTTAGAAAAAATATTGTCCATTGTGTCTGTGTAAATATAATAAAAAAAAACTTGCTCCTATAAAGAACAAAATAATAATTTCAAAATGAAAAATTGTAAGAAAACCGATTTCAATGTAACTTTGTTAATTCGCTTGAGTGTAAAAAAATATTATTTTACAGAAAATTAACACAGTTCTTGAATTTTGAGGAAAATATTGTCAATTTTTTCTCTATACATCGAGAAAAAAAGGAAGAAAAAACTTTTATTCTGAAACATGAATAAATTGTAAAAAATATCGACACAGAAAACAAAGTGTCTTTCAACTTTGACTGATGTCCTATATTCTTTGAAAACTGTAACAAAATAGCACATCTTCAGTTTATATTTCACGCTAATTTTACGTTGAATTGATACTCAATATGGTGTTTCAATCAGCATCTCATGTTGATTGGCATAGATTGTCGTGTGATATTAATAATTGTCAGTATCAAATTATCATCAACTGTTTTTTCTTTTTTTTTCTCTGACGTTTTTTTTATTCACATCAAATCAAAAGAATCCTCCTATAATGAAAAATGGTTTCTGAAGTAAAAAATTATTCAATGTACGGTTCGCTGAAACTAGACGTACAAGAATGGCTAGTACAACTTCATTGGAAATACATTCAATCAAATAGTTTGCAAAAGTCCGCGTTTATTCACTTTTATCTAATTAAATTCAAATCATTTTCCCTCTCTGTATTCAATTAACTCGCAGTGTTGATATACAAATAATTGATATAAAACAAGTAATTAAAAAAGAACAGAAAAAGCAGTCGGGATAAAAATATACTCAAGTATTTATTTAAAGTACCAACAACATTTTTCTATTCTATTATTCGATTTACAATGTCAAAGTAATATAATGAATTAATGCTTATTACAAAATCGCGATTCCTTATTTATGAGGGGAATTCACTATTGAAAGGAAAATTGATTTTCTGCACAATATAATAGATTCTCTTCTGCAAGTAGATTTTTTTTAATTGAAAACAAAAAAATTTTTTTCATTTGCCTAAGGGCACGTTGCAATTTACATTTTATTAAACAATAAATTGCTACGATCTTTTATGAATTTTTTTTTTTTTTTTTTTTTTTTTTTTTTTTCGTATTAAACTTAAAAAAAGTTCGGAAGAACCGAGAGGATAGTATGAAAGAGATCATATCTCTTTTTTCAAAGATTGCGACAATTTTGCAATTAATTACTGTAGACTGCATATGCGTGTGCATTTGGAATGCAAAACATTTTGCAATTATCGGGCGTTAGGCATGCCTACGTGCTAGTGTCGATTTGAAAGGTCGATAAGAATATGGAATATAATTACAAATTCGAAATAGGGAACGGGTGTAAGTCGACATGACGTCGAAGTGTTGTGCAACATTGACTTTGCTGATCGAGAAATAATTTTTCGTTTCAACCGAATTATGCCTTCAGTCAAGTGTAACATTATTGATACCATTTGACGCTATTCAAGAAATTGTTACTAACGTGGTTGTATGTAACTTATGAAATATTCTTGAATACGCGCGAAAGCTAATATCGGGACCTTTATTTATTACGCGATCTGACGTTAAACGATAACATAATTCACTTCTGCTTGGTCAAAGTGCTAGCCTCGAATTTCCTGACCGAAAAAACGGGTTCTTGTATAGGTATCTCTTACTGAGAATTTAATTCTCAAATAAGTGAAAATAAGGAAACACCTATTATAAATTATTTGAATAAATTGTATTATGAAATTGATAATTTTTTGCATCAAGTTTGTAATAATAAGAATATTTTATTTGTAAAACAAAATGATATTTTAATGTTTGGAGAAAAAAAGGAAAATCAACGCAAACAAATGTTCATGCTGGTTTTTAAATTGATGATTTATAATTATGAGAAAGAAAATTTACAAGGTATCAATGTAAGTGTAATGATTTATTTGGTGATGTAACAATTTTTATTATACAATAATTAATAATAAGTGAAATTTTATAAATATTTCACTGGGACAAGCATAATATAATAATTCAATAACTATATTTAATTGGATGTTCTTAATTACAAGAAAGTTGTTGTTATTATGCAAATAGTTATTTGAAAATAATGAATATAATATGTAGGTATTAAAATTAATACCCTGAGAGTCAAATTAAATAAATATTAAAAAACTAGGATGTAAATTAACATTTGTAGAAATTAAAATAAAATTCGCGAAACTATTTAAAAATCATAGTTTATTGCAAAAATTGTTGCTGCACAAAGTGATAAAACACATTCTTGAGTACATCAATTTTACAACGAACTTTAGGATACAAACTTAACTTTGATAAAATTTATTTCAAAATTCTTTTCTCAGTTGCTGTACTTTCGATGATATATCTTGAAGATGAAAAGAATAAATAGCAGTTCAAATAAACGGATAAATAACTTATATAGTTTAATCAATTTATTTATTACAAACAAAATAAAAAAAATCTTCTGTAATATTAGAAGTTATTTTAAAAAATCAGCTCAAAATCTAATAAACTGCTTTTGCACGTTTTCACAAATTAACGATTTGGTATAAAAGAAAGCCAATTTTGAGCATCTCATTCGCCTAATGCAAACATCACTAACTTTCTGCGTAACATCAATATTTGGATAACTCATCTTTCTACTGCAAATCTGCTCATCCTAATAAATCAACAGATACAGAAAACTTTTGCGAAAAAAAAGTTGGCGAAATTTCTCGAACAATGTCGCAAAATGCCAGAGTTATACACGTTTGATGAAATCACAGCTCAAAGCTCTTTAGTTGAACTCGTTAAGCATTAAGTGAAATAAATTTGCTAAAGGTAAAATAGTATCAAACGTTATATCCGAAAACCTTTATACTTGCATTAACATGATATTTCATTGACATAATTGAAACGAGACATTTCAGAATTAAAATGTTAAGTAAGTTGAAAATTATAAAGTAAATTGAACACTTTTCAAATAAATTTATCAATTTGAACATAAATTGATTTTTTGTAGCAATTTCAAGATGTTTATATGAATATACAAATATCTAACTTAATTAAATCTCATTACTAAGTTTTCCATTGTAGAAATAATAATAATAATAATAATAGTAATAATAATAATAAAATATTTAATTTTTAGGCATGAAAATTATTTTTCCAGCAACAAGATAAGTTAATTGAAAAGTCTTATACATCAAATCGGACAGAATCATTGTATCAGAAGGCCGATTGATTGGGAAATATTTTGTGAACAGAGATTTTGCTTAGAGTTTTTAATTAAGTAATGGCCCGGCTGAAGCTTTAAAAGCATAGCTAATTTAGCGATGAAAAAGAATCTCTCGGTCATAATTTGGATGGTCGCATTAGTGAGTTCGGTTTATGAAGTGACTAAAAGCACATGACACATTTGAGCCACATGAAAATATGATACTGTTTCAACAAGTCACATTTACTTTGTCTTGCATTTGCTTTTCAATCAAAATCGAAACACAAATGTTTCGCTACTATAAATATTTAGTTAATACGCACGTTTTGATTGTAAATGAGAACATTTTCTTTTGAGAAAAAATAAAGGTTTCCATCAATTATTATTGCAAATTATGGGCAATAAAACAAAATATTCATTTCAATTTATAATTATGAATTGCATTATAGACTCAAAAAACGGTATATATAATCACATAAGTGAGTTAATAAAAATGTCAATAATTGAAGTATCTGCATTATATTATCATTTCATGATTATACTAATTTGCTGCTGTTTCATATATCAAAATGTCATTTTATACAAAATTATTTCACGTAAAATGATTTAAACAAGAATTATTTATGTATCTAATACATATAAACAGGTATATAATTTACATATTAAATATACATGAATGAAAAAATTACATGAGCATTTAATTTTACTTGAAACAATTGCAAGGACATGACAAAATTGAATTAGAACACATGGTTCATGGCCATTTTTGTGCAGCTACCATTTAATCTACAATTAAACAATAATTATATCAAATTAAAATTTATTTACCTTTATAGATAAATTACAAATCAACAGTAAAAGTTATACATTTTGTAATCCTTCTTTTTTATTTTCTAAATAACCATTACTTTGATGTTTAATTTAGCATGTTGATTTTATATTAATTATGCAAATTGGACCAAAAAGTTTTGGAATCTGTAAACATATTAAGCTCAAGTTTATGTCTGATGCTATTTAAATTGAAATTCAATGTTCATCAAAAGAACATTAACACTTTCTTATAAAAAAAATAATTAACAAAAAAATCTTTGAAAATAATTTGTTGTTGTGTATTTTTTATGACAGGAAAATGACAAGATACATTGTATCAATAATAACAAAAAGTAACTAAAATATTATTAACGATCCAAACTTAAAACGAATAAACATTCAAATAAATCAACAGTAGAATAAAATTTCTTTGCAAGTGCGTTAATGATGAAACACGACACAGTAAAACAAGCCATAATAAAGTGCTGGATGGAAACTAAAGTTGATGTTTATTATTACATGTATTTAATTAGAAGCTGATAAATTAACAACTTATTGCTGTTCGTTAATTTTCTGTAGAATTTTGTTCCTTTTTCTTTTGAAGTCTCAAAAATGTCCACAACTCTGATACTCAAATTACACCGTGTAATTAAATTAGCCCAACTTATTGCTGTAATTGCAATTTTTTGAAAGAAAAAAGATTTTTCTTTATTGAAAACTCATTTTTTGGCTTTCAAACAATATCGAAGTAAATGCAAGCTACAATTTTCCTTCGTAATGTTATATTACAACAAGCGTATTAAATTCTCAATCTGTGTGTTTACGATCGAACCAAGTCGATTAACATGACAAGTTTATATATGTACAAAATGTTGTATCTACCAGTTTAAAGAGATTGCTGTAAACAGTGCACAATTGCTAAATGAAGGTTGCGCTAATTTTAGTGACAAATGTTTCAAGTCACGAAGGATTGAAATGAAACCAAACTGCAGTAGACAGATACACGATCAATTCTTGTTTCTATATTTATTTTCGGTATATTATATTGTGGGAAGTGCAATGTTTTTTTCTTATTCATTCACAATAACCCATAAGAAATCAAAATCATATTTTTATATCGTAATAATTTGAATTTATTGTACACATAAAATGTTTTTCTATACATGTTTCCAAAATCGATTTTGGATCTGGAATGTTTGCAATTTTCTCAAGTAAATGCATTCGAAAACTTCGAGTTATTTATGTATATCTTTAAAAGCATGCAAATTTCATTAGAATCGTAATGTGTCAGAATAATTGAAGAAATTGCATTTTTAAAAGTAACATAAAATTGTTAAAAATTTAACAAGTAAAATACATTTTTCAAATGTAAAAAAATCAAAAGTAAATTAAAATGTGAAAAAGTACATAAAATTTTCGAAATTGAACAAAAATTAAAAGTATAATGAAAACAATTAATTTAATACAGTGAGAGATTTGATGAAAATCGCACGACATTTATAAAATTTGTTTTTTAACAAAATTTTTGTTACATTTGAAGTTGAAAAAAAAAGATTACATAAAGTTGCAGTTTTGAAAGTATATTAGAGTTGTAAGTTATTGAATTGCAAAGCGGCGCAGTGTGCTCTTGTTAAAATTAAAAGCATTCATTATGCGTAATATTACTCAATAACTTACGCCGCGCGAGCCCCGATATAAGAATATATCAATGATACCGCATTGTAAAACTATTAATTAATTTATCGATAAATTGCGTGCAATGAAAGAAGAAAAAAGAGAGCGCAGGAATTAAATATCGCTTTGTAATTTATGGCGCCAGCTGCAAATCGCTTCCAATAATTCTGGCGCGCGCGAAATTCAAAACGGTTCGCACAGTTAATCAAACTTGGCCAGGCCGTAATTAAAATTGGTCTCGTCATTTCATCGAGTTGTTAAGAATGGCACTACGATTGTAATTACCCAACAAAATGATGATAATCTTGCTGATTCATAGCAAAATACCAAAACCAAATTTATGGAATCTGATCAAATAATAATATATTGCTATGTAAATGCATTTGTATGTGTTTATATTCTTATTATTATACAGAATAATAAATTATCCGCAAAATTGTGATTTACAAATTTCAGTTAATAAAAATTAATTATTTAAATAAAGAAATAATTAAATTACTTTTAAACATTAGTTGTTATTGAAAAAAAGTTATTTACATTTTGTCACGAAATATAATTATTTATCACTGGTTACATAACAAAAAATCTTGTTCTTTATTACATAATTTGAGAAATGAGATGGAGAAAAGAATTTGTTTGAAATAAACATCGTTTGATAATCGTTATTCATCTTTTGTCTCGACATTGCGCTTTAAACACCGTACATACGTCATTGTTTAAAGTCATTACTTTTTGAGAACAAATGAAAAATCTATGCCTTATACGACAAAAGTTGTTCGCCGTCGATCCAGCGGTAATTGCGTCTGTGAACTAGGTATTAAGAGTGCGCCGATATACGGCCGATGTGTGTATAGGTGTCATTACTCCCGTCATGCTCCACAGGAACCGAACACTTTCACTGCCTTATAACTCGGAGTACGCGGCCAACGCGCTGGAAATCTTTGCTATCTCGGTCGTGCGAAAATCATCGGAAGCGAACACTAAAATGTAGCGTAAAAAATGTATTCATTTCTTTCGTTTTTTTGTACATGAAAATGTATAGACAAAATTACTTTTCCCTATTTTAAACTTAAGAATATGAACATAAGGATTTTTTAAAAAACTGCATAAATTATTGCAAAAATTCTCTTAAAAAGTCTGTATAACAAATCTAAAGGAAAAAATTGAATCGTTTTCCTTACTGTTTTAAAAAAAAAAGCCTATTCTATTTTATCTATATTTTTGACATATGTTAAAATTATTGTATTCGAGCAATAGATTTTTGAATCTGCTCAGAATATCATTATAAAAACGAGTTGAAAAAATTTTAATTTTTGTACTTAGATTTTATAACTAAGAAAATGTTAAATATTCACTAATTAAGTATAAAGTTTTAAAAATTGAAACTCAGAAAATATGAATTTGATACTCTAAAATGTAATACAACAGTTTGGCAAATTTCTGGGGTTGTGTGTTTTTTTCAACTGGAAAACGATGCAATTTCGGACAAACAAAGATCTCTTAAAACGCAACAAAACTGCGACAAAAAGCGTATTCTTCTGGTGCGAAAGTGTTATTGACTTTTCTCCGGCTATAAAACGAGGCGATAAATTTTTACATTTACACGCGATACTCGTGCAAACACTACTGCTACAATTTGAATTTCGCAATTAAAGCCGTCGGGGATTTCAGCGACGAGAATTTTTGGAATTAACGTTTCATTAACGCGTCAATGCACTTTTTTTGCTGTCGCGGATTAATGGAAAGTGAATTTACGCCTTCATAATTTGTGCGCATCCCATTCAACTTTTTATTTTTCTTCCTCCCCAGTCCAGATAAAATAAAGATTTACAAAATTTTTTATTTCTTCCTACTTCGTGTATTTAATTGCAAACTCTGTATTTGCCATTTGATTGCCGCAAAAATAATTAAAATGATGCGTGCATAATTAATGTGCAGGGGGGCATTTGTACATACAAGAAAACACAACTTTTACTTAATTATAGATAAATTATACGAATAGTTTGTGTCGTATAATTGACGTAATTATAGAAAATATAATACTTAGCATTTATAATCGAAGATGCGAAAATTTCCCAAGCAAAATAATAATCAGCCATTAATCATCGTCGAATTTCTCTTGTTTCGAAGCCTGGGCGTTTAAAATGTTAAAGGTGTGTGTGACTTTTACAAAGACTCACAGTTTATTTTTTTTTCTTTTCTTTCGACAAATTGATTATTAATTATTGATTTATTCATGCAAAATATATTCTTCTATTCAATTCTCATTTTGAATCCAAGGACACTGAGCTAATTTTTCTGGCACAAAAAGAAGAATTCTGTTACACGACTATCTGGACATCTTTTTTTATGCAACAGCCATTTATCATCCACTTGATTGTTAAAAAAAAAAAAAAA